>SJYX01016446.1:287636-313398 GCA_006410675.1 Oreotragus oreotragus | reverse complement strand
GACTGTAGCCCGCCAGGCTCCTCTGTCCATGGGATTCTCCAGGCAAAAGTACTGGAGAGGGTAGCCATTCTCTTCTCCAGGGGATCTTCCTGGCACAGGAATCAAACCAGGGTCTCCTGCATTGCAGACAGATTCTTTACTATCTGAGCCACCAGGGAACCTCCACCATCATCCAACTCAACCATTATCAGATGTTTCAGTCCTTTATATTTCATTACAAAGTATTTAAAATATTATACTATTTACAATAGTGAAATCTGTAAACCTGTTCAACTGAGCACAAATTAACTCAGTAGTCTCAATATAGTAAGATTGCCTACACAAAAAACATGATTCCTGATACTCAGATTGAGTAAAAATATTAGAAATAAACTATATATTTTATTTATTTATATTTTTACTGTAGCCCACCAGGCTCCATGGGATTTTCCAGACAAGGATACTGGAGTGAGTTGTCATTTCCTTCTCCAGTTAAACTATATATTTTAAACATTAGTAAAGCTTAACTTTTTGCATTTTTTCCCATGCAAGTAAATGTCAGTAGAAGTTGTACTTTTATCTTTCAGCTTCCTAATGAATTATCTTACATATCATGTACATGCACGCTCCTTTGGAGATCACTAGTCTCAGGGATGGAGTAATATTGAAGTGGTCAGAAAATGATGTTGATGTCAACAGATTTTCTGTTTAATAGATCATTCTGGCAGGTCTTTTTGCTTATGGATTTGACGAAGAAAAATATTGCCAATAATGAAACGATAGAAAAGTATCACAGTAGCAGTAGATGAGGCAAGAGAGGTGATACAGCTGTAGTAGTGAGTATGGATTTGATATGTTTTTAGCAGGAAAAATGTTTGTGGTTTGATTTGATGAAGGTTAGGGAGGGTTCAAGGTTGATAGCCAGACTCCTTGCTTGGAAAACTACATGAATGATGCCCAGCCTTAGAGCTATGATTTTGTAATTTGCATTTCTTTATATACCTTTTTTAAAAAAGAGCTATTTTATAATTGATATACCATTTTCATTTATGGTCACCCTCTTTATTTCCTTTTTTAAATTTAAATTTATTTATTTTAGTTGGAGGCTAATTACTTTACAATATTGTATTGGTTTGCCATACATCAACATGAATCCACCATGGGTGTATACGTGTTCCCCATCCTGAACCCCTGTCCCACCTCCCTTCCCTGTACCATCCCTCTGGGTCATCCCAGTGCACCAGCCCCAAGCATCCTGTATCATACATCGAACCTGGACTGGCGATTCGTTTCATATATGATATTATACATGTTTCAGTGCCATTCTCCCAAATCATCCCACCCTCTCCCTCTCCTACAGAGTCCAAAAGACTATTCTATACATCTGTGTCTCTTTTGCTGTCTCGCATACAGTCACCCTCTTTATTTTAAAACTGAAAGAATATAGTTATGTTTTTCTTCAATTCCTTCCCCATTGCATTGACATTTTCTTGATTTTTGAATGCAATGACTTATACACATATATTAATGTTTGTTATCCTTTAAAAATTTAGTGTTAATTGTCCAGCATGATTTGAGTTTAAAAATGACTTTAATGATAGCTCAAAAAAGGAATAGAGAAACCAGGTACATATTTTTGAAACAGTAGGTTTTATTACCCTCTGATATATTCAGCTTAAGTAACAGGTTAAAGAAAGGACACAAAATGATGACCAGTACTTAATGTCTTTCTCTCAAAACTTTAACACTTTACCATGAGCATTATAAATGACTGTTTCCCTTAGAAACTGACTTGCTTTAAAATGATGTATGAAATAATATGTGTTTTGCATGTCCTGGTGTAATGATAAAGGTCATATAGTATCATTTACATAATCTCTAGCCAGAAATGAACTCAGTAATATCCTTGGTATAACATATACATTATCTGAGGTTTAAAACTCTCATTATTCATGAAAGTTAATTTTACAGTGGGTGTGAATGATCTATCTTATGGCTGGTTTTTTGATCATTCTATAAAATAATATGGGGCAAAGCCTGCTCAAATAACAGGAAAACCAGTAAAGAGTGATGCATTTGCCTGACTCTCTGTATACTCGATTGGATCTTGATTGATGGCAATCATTTGTCTTTGTCAAAAAAAAGGAGAAAATTCAGACATTGAAATAGGAGTGCTATCAAACTTTCTACAATGGCAGAAAGATTCTATTAATGTGGCCTTAGAGTATTAACTGCCTCTGTTGGGAAATGATAAAGAATGTTAATTTTTTTTCCTTGGGCATATTTAAGTATAAAATACATTATTTTGTCTGCTGTTGGGATTAAAAGAATACTTTTGATTTATGGCAGACTAAAATTGATGAAAGCAAAAAAAAAAAGCTTAAAATGTTGAAATATTAAAGAGATCCTAATCCTTTTTATTCTTCTTCTTATTTTTCTAGATTAAATAATAAAAATTTAGCATAGTGTCATAACACCTTACTGCTGCATTCCAACTGATATTGGACCTTGAAAGGTTGACTTCAGGGAGGGTTAAAGTAGAAGAAGAGAAAGCATTGTTTTAACTGATTATCTTCCCTTTGGAATTCCTCTGTCTTCCCAAATATTAGAGCAAGAAAACATTCCAGACAAAATTATTTTCATTTTTAAATTAAAAAAATCACCTTGTTATGATTTAGAAATGTAAAAAGACTGCTAGAGCTGTAATATAAAAAATACAATTAGTTAAATAGCATTGTACATCAAGACCAGTTCTGACCTTTCTTAATATCTTAGTGATAAATATATATTATTATATAAATATTTTATGTATGTTATGAGGGCTGAATTGGAGAAGGAAATGGCAACCCACTCCAATATTCTTGCCTGGGAAATCTCATGGGCAGCGGAGCCTGGTGGGCTACAGTCCATGGGGTTGCAATGAGTCAGACATGACTTAGCAACTGAACAACAAACAATAATGAGGGATGAATATGCTTTACTGAATTTTGAATATTTGCTTTTTATAAACTGCATTATTTTAGATTGTTAATTTGGCCATCATTTCAAAGTTATTTTTGAAAATAATTCAAAATGCAAATTATATTCTATATAAGATTTTTTTTACAATTAAATAGCCTTGTGTTTGTATGAATAATGATTTGAAATTTATATTAAATTAAATAAGGCTGTTGCATATTTTTGATCACAGTACCATAGAATTTTCTTTGTCAAAGTACTTTGGAATATTGAACTGAAGTTTATTATTTGTGTATCTGTTGATTACTTTGCAATATCTAATCATACTCTCATTTTCTGTGGTGCCAGATTGGAACCAGTAATGCTAGTAACAAGTAATGCTTAGTTGCAAATTTATACGTACCTTTAAAATGTGCTTTAATTTTTTTGAGAAAGATTTTTTTTTTTAAGTCTAATGGAAAATGAGCATAAAACTATGTTTTCTGTTTATAAAACTGTACGGTTAGTTGATAATTATGTTCTAATAAATGAAAGGTGATTGTTTAAATATAAATTTTAGCATCTTTAAAATTAGAAAAATATTACAGCCATAACATTTAAAAATAGTATTTTATTTTCTTTCTCTTCCAATTAGAGTGTGTAAATCTCAAATTATATACACTTCAATTAAATTTTTTTGAAACTCTTCATTGAGTTTTCATGCCTTCCTAATGTGAAAGTGAAAGCCACTCAGTTGTGTCTGACTCTTTGTGACCCCATGTACTGGGGCCTGCCAGGCTCCTCTGTCCGTGGAATTCTCTACACAGGAATATGGAGTGGGTAGCCATTCCCTTCTGCAGGGGATCTTCCCAACCCAGGGATTGGACCTAGGTGTCCTGTATTGCATGCAGATTCTTTACTGCCTGAGCCATCAGGGAAGCTGAAGAATACAGGAGGTAGTAGCCTATCTCTTCTCCAGGCGATCTTCCTGACCAGTTTATCTAACTGGAGGTCTCCTACATTGCAGGCAGATTCTTTACTAGCTGAGTTACTAGGGAAACCCTTCTAATGTTAATTTCATTCTAAATGTTCAGGCAGAAACTATTAAATGCTTGTGTAATATGGGGCAATGAAATGTTGATTTGTTCAAAATGAATTTATTGGTTGTTTCTTGTGAATACTTTTTGATGTGTATTTAATTGCTGAAGTCTAACGTCATTATTATCTGTAAATTAATTGTTGATTTAAATAAAAATAATTCACGTGAAAACAACAGTATCTTATTTATTGTTTTGGTATATTTTGCAACAAAGGATAAATGTTAATGATGTGTGATACTGAAAATGTGCCCCTAGAGTGTAATGATGATTTCAGAATTTTTAGTGAGTGATAGAATTTCATAGTAATTTACTTTTTCTTTCCTTCTATAATTTTTTCCAGTTTTATTGAAAAATAATTGACATACAACACTGTGGAAGTTTAAAGCATAAAGCATGATGATTTGATTTATATTGTTGTGCAATGATTTCAGCAGGTTCAGCTTTTATGTAGATAAGATAAAAGAAAAAAGCAGTTTTCTTCTGTTGAGAAGTCCTAGGATTTCCTCTCTCAACAACTTTCCTGTGTATCATACAGCAGTGTTAGCTACAGTCATCCTATTGTACATTATGTTCCTTGGACTTATTTATCTTACAGCTGGATGCTTGTAACTTTGGTCCACTTGCCTCCAGTTCCTCTTTCCCCTAAGCTCCTATTCTGGGCACCACAAGTCCGATCTCTTTCTCTGTGGATTTGTTGTTCAGTCACTAAGTTGTGTCCAGGTCTTTGTGACCTCGTGGACTGCAGCACACCAGGCTCTTCTGTCCTTCACTCTCTCTCGTGGTTTGCTCAGATTCATGTCCCTTGTGTCGGTGATGGTACCTAATCATCTCATTCTCTGTTGCCCCCTTCTTCTTTGGCCTTCATTCTTTCCCAGCATTAGGTTCTTTTTCTTATTTTGGAGTCCACATATAAGTGAGATCATGCTGAGTTTCTTTTTCTCTGACTGACTCTTATCAGTTAGCACAGTGCCTTCAAGGTCCAACTGCATTGTTAGAAATGGTAGAATTCCCTCATTTTTAATGGTTGAGTAACGTTTCATTGTGTCTGTGTGTATACACCATAAATTCTTTATTCATTTATCCATTGAACTATTTTTGTTCATAATGTTGTTATGAACATGGAAATATACGTATCTTTTGTTTTTGTAATTGCTATTATTTTTGTTCCCTTTGATATACTCCTAGAAGTGGAATTCCTGGATTGTAGTGTAGTTCTGTTCTTAATTTTTTGAGGATCCTCCATACTGTTTTTGATAGTGGCTGTACCAGTTTGCATTCTTACCACAGTGAAGAAGGGTTCCCTTTTTTCCACATCCTGATAATATTTGTTATCTCTTAGCTTTTTGATGGTGACCATTCTAGCAGGTGTGAGGTGCTATCTCATTGTTGTTTTAATTTACATTTGTCTAACTAATTATGAATTTTTGAGCATCTTCTCATGTACATGTTGACCTTCTGTATATCTTCTTTGGAGAAATGACTGGTCAGATCATTTGCCAAGTTTTTAATTGCCTTATTTGGATTTTTGCTACTGAGTTGTGTGATTTCTTTATATATGTAGGTTCTTAACATTTTATCATATATATCATGTATAAATATTTTAACCAACTCTGTAGGTTTTCTTTCCACTTTGTTGATAGTTTCTTTTGATGTGAAGAAACTTTTTAGTTTGATGTAGTTTTGTTTGTTAAAATATCTTGTTGCTTGTGCTGTAGGTGTCATATCCAGAAAAAATATTACCAGGATCTGTGTCAAGGAATTTCATTTTATGTTTTCTTCTATTTCTTTTTGATTTCAGGACTTACATTTATGTCACTAACCTATTTTGAGTTCATTTGTATGAGTGAAGTGTGGTATGGGTCCAGTTTCTGTTCTTTCTTTTCATCTATTTGGGCTCCCCCTGCATTGGCAGCATAGCATCTTAACCACTGAACATTCAGGGAAGTCCCTCTAGTTTCATTCATTTACCTGTGAATATTCAATTATGCCAGCACTGTTGAAAAGACTTATCTTTTTTTATTGCATTTTCTTGACTCTTTTGTCAAATATTAATTGACCATATATGCTTGGATTTATTTCTGTGTTATAAATTCTGTTCCATTTGCCTATTTCTCTGTTTTTATGCAAGCACCATACTGTTTTGATGACTATAGCTTTATAATATAGCTTGAAATCAGGAAATGTCATGCTTCCTGTTTTATTCTTCTTTCCCAGGATTTTCAGCTATTTAGGGTCTTTGGAAGTTCCATATAAATTTTAGGAGTGATCTTTCTATTTTTTTAAAAAATGCAATTGGAATCTTCATAGGGATTGCATCAAATCTAAGGAGGCTTTTGGTAGTACTGACATTTTAAGAATGTTAGTTCTTCCAAGCCACAAATACCAATATCTTTCCATTCATTTGTCTCTTTTTCAGTTTATTTCATCAGTGTCTTGTGGTTTTCAGAGTAGAGATCTTTTACCCCTTAGTTGAAATTTGTATTAAATATTTTATTGTTTTTGATGCTATTGTAAATGGAGTCAGTATATTTATTTTCTAGAAAATTATTAATGTATAGAAATGCTACTCAGTTTTCTATGTTAACTCATTACTGACCAGAATCATATTAATAGGTCTTCTGTTACCCAAATGTTATTGATCCCAGACATTTAATATTCACTTACATAAACAATCTCCAGCAGCAGTCATTAGTTTCTGCAAAAATCCCCCAGTCAATAATGTGTTTATTTTGTAGCCTACAACTTTATTGAATTCGTTGGTTACATCATAGTTTTTATTAAGTCTTTAGGACTTTCTATATATTATATTGTATCCCCTGTAAATGGAAACAGATATAGTTTTTCCTTTCCAATTTAGATTCCTTTTACTTTTTTTCTTGTCTCATTGCTCTAGCTAAGACTTCTTGAATAGGAGTGGTGAATGTGGGTGCCCCTGTCTTCCTGATCTTAGAGGAAAGAGTTTCAACCTTTGACTGTTGAATGTATTACTAGCTGTAGACTTCTTATATATGACCTTTATTGCACCCCACTCCAGTACTCTTGCCTGGAAAATCCCATGGACAGAGGAGCCTGGTAGGATGCAGTCCATAGGGTCGCAGAGACCCAGACACGACTGAGTGACTTCACTTTCACTTTTCACTTTCATGCACTGGAGAAGGAAATGGAAACCCACTCTAGTGTTCTTGCCTGGAGAATCCCAGGGACAGGGGAGCCTGGTGGGCTGCCGTCTATGTGGTCACACAGAGTCGGACACGACTGAAGCGACTTAGTAGCAGTAGCATTATGTTGAGATCTGTTTCTTAGTGCTTAAATTTTTAAGAATTTTTGTCATGGATTTTCAGTTTATCAAAAAGTTTTTATTCATCTATTGAGATAAATTTTTTTCTTTTACTTTCATTCTGTTAATATAATGTATCACATGGATTGATTTGCATATATTAAAAGCTTCCTTGCATTCCAGTGATGAATTTCACTTGATTATTATAATGAATGATCATTTCAGTGTGCTGCTGAATTGAGTTTGGTAGTATTTTATTGAGAAGTTTTGCATCTATGCATCAGGGATATTGCCTTTAGTTTCTTTTCTATTAGCATATCTTTTCTTTTCCTTTCCTGATACTGGTAAAAGTATAAAGCTGGCCTCATAGTGCATTACATTGTTTCTTCTTTCGTTTTTTTGGGAAGAGTTTAAGGATTGGCGTTAATTCCTCTGTAAATGTTTGTTTAGTTTACCAGTGAAGCAGTCTGGTCCTGGGGTTTTCATCCTTGGGGGATATTTTATTACTGATTCAATTGCCTAACTAGTAATTGGACTATTAATGTTTTCTATTTCCTTTCAATTTAATCTTGATAAGTTGTATCTTGTAAGTTGCATATTTCTAAGAATATTTGTTCTAAGTTGACCATTTTGTTAGTGTGTAATTGTTTTTAGTAGCTTCTTGTGACCCATTGAATTTCTACGGTGTCTGTTATAATGTCTCCTTTTTCCTTTATAATTTTACTGATTTTGATCTCTCTTTTTCCCTTGGTAAGAATTTGTCAGTTTCATTTATCTTTTCTAAGAACCTACTCTTAGTTTAATCTTTTCTATTTTTTTCCTTTGTTGCATTTATTTTGTTCGAATTATTTTCATTTTTCTAATGACTTTGGGTTCAGGTTGTTCTCTTTTTAGTGTCTAAAGGTGTAAGAGTTAGGCTTTTCTTCTCAACTTAGGTATTTATTGCTCTGAACTTCCCTCTCACATATGCTTGTTACATCCTAAATGTTCCTAGTATGTGATTTCCATTTTAATTTTTCTCAAGAAAATTTTTTATTTCCCTTTTAATTTTTTCTCTGATCCATTAGTTGTTTAGGAGGGTCTGGTTTAATTTCCATGTGTTTGTGAATTTTCCAGTTCTTAATTAATTTTTAATATAAATTTATTTATTTTAATTGGAGGCTGATTACTTTACAATGTTGTATTGGTTTTGCCATACATCAACATGAGTCTGCCATGGGTATACCCATGTTCCCCATCCTGAACCCCCCTCCCACCTCCCTTCCCCTACCATCCAGTTCTTCTCTTGTTATTGATTTCTACTTTCATGCCATTTTGTCAAATAAGATATAAAGTATTATTTCAGTCTTCTTCAGCTTGTTAAGACTTGATTTTTCACATAGCATATGGTCTGCCCTAGAAAATGTACCTTTGCTTTAAAGAATGTATATTCTATTGTTTTCAGAGGTAGAATGCTGTATTTATATCTGTTAGGTATATTTGGTCTGTTCAAATCCACTGTTTTCTCACTGATTATTTTCCTGATTATCTACCCATTGTTGATAGTGGGGTATTAGGATCCCAGCTATTATGTTATCCATCAGTTTTTGTTTTATATGTTTAGGTGCTATGATGTTGGACACTTAAATATTCATAGTTGTTATAGCCTTGATGTCTTGCCCCCTTTATCATTATGCAATGACCTTCCTTATCTGTCTTTACCGTTTATTAGTTTAAAGTCTATTCTGTGTGATACTAGTACAGCCATGTCTGCTTTATTTGGTCACCAGTTGCTTGAAACGTCCCTGTCATCCCTTCACCAATCTCAGTCTGTGTGTTCTAGGCTGATGTGAGTCTCTTGCAGGAATCCTGCTGTTGGAGCCTGTGGTTTTGTCCATTCAGCTATTTTGTTTTTTAATTGAGAATTTAATGTCTTTATTTTTAAAGTAATTATTGATAGATAGGGACTTACTAATTGTTTTCTGATATTTTTGTAGATTTGTTTTTTCTTGTTTCTTAGGCTACTTTCTTTTTTTCTGTTTTGATGTCTTTTTGTGTCAGTCCACCTTGACGTTTTTATTTTTTGACCACACCATAGGGCATGTGAGATCTTAGTTCTCCAGCCTGGATCAAACCTTAGCCCCCTGCAGTGGAAGCCTGGAGTCTTAGCCACAGGACCACCAGGGAAGTCTCCCTGCATTAACTTTTTTCTTGTGTTCTTTTGTAGTATTATTATATAATTTTCCCTTGTAACTATGAGGCTTAGATGAAATAAAACATATAACACCTTATTTTTAACTGATAACAACTTAACTTCAGTTGAGTTTGTAAACTTTATTCTCCTCCCCTTCACATTCCAGGTTATTGCTATTAGAATGAACATGGTTTTAATATTGTTACTAATAGCATGTTATTGCAGTTCTGGTTATCTTTACATTTTCTATGTGTGTGTGACTTTTAAACAAGAATTGTAATTATGCACCACTATTACATAGTGCAGAATCTAACTGTGACTATGTGTTTATACGAGTGAGATTCATACTTCTTTTTTAATGTTTTATGATGTTAATTAGCATTCTTTTACTTCCACTCAACGAACTCATACGCCTGATGGTATTAAACTCAGCTTTTATTTGTACTGGAAAGCATTATCCTTTCCTTGGCAAGGACAGCTTTTGTTGATTATAGATTTCTAATTGCCTGTTATTTTCTTTCAATACTTCTAATATATCATTTAATTCTTTACTGGCCTGAAAAGTTCCTGTTGAGAAATGTCTCATTAGTCTTATAGGGGTTCCCTTGTGTGTAACTTCTCTCTGTTCTTCAACTTTTCTCTTCATTTGTGACTTTTTACAATACAGCGTGTCCCTGTGTCCCTCTATTGGGGTTCAGTCTATTCTGGGTGCTTTGGATCTCAGGCATCTGGATGGACATTTCTCTCCCCAGATTCTGGAATTTTTTAATGATTATTGCTTTAAATATACCCTGTGTTCCTTTCTCTTTCTCTTCTCCTACTAGAATTCTTGCAATTCCAGCGTTTTATTTTTTTTTTTTACTGTGTTCTGTAACTTCAGTAGACTTCCTCCACTCTTTTTTCATTCCTTTTGTTTTTCCTTTTCTAGGTAATTTCCAGTTTGGTATCCTCCATGACTCTGATTCTTTAATTTGCATGGTTGAGACAAATTTTGAAACTACTGAATTCTTAAGTACAGTTATTGTGATTATAAAAGAAAACTCTAGGATTTCCTTTCAAAAAAATGTTATTTCCTTGTTGAGGTTAGTGTTTAGTTGTTTACATTTTCTTATATGGGCTTTCTTGGTGGCTCAGTGGTAAAGAATCCACCTGCCAGTACAGGGGACACAAGTTCATTCCCTGAGTCAAGATGTTCTGCTGGAGAAGGAAGTGCCATCCTGCTCCAACGTTCTTGCTTTGGGAATCCCATGGACAAAGGAGCCTGGTGATGTACAGTCTGTGGGGTCAGAAAGAGTCGGACACGACTGAGTGAGTGAACAACAGCAACCTTTCTTACACAGGAAATCCCCTACATACGAATGAGTTCCATTCCAAGAGCATGTTCATAAGTCTAGTTTCTTTATAAGTTCAGCAAACTTTAAAAAAAAAAAAAGTTCAGCAAACTTAGCCTAGGTACCCAGCTAACACAGTTGGCAATGTAGTACTGTAGTAAGATTTTGATACTTGTAACAGAAATAATATGTACATATAAAAAAAATAAACACAAACAACAAAGAAAACGTTTTTAATCTTACAGAACCTTGAAAAGTACAGTTGTACAGTACATATGGAGGCTGGCATGCACATTTGTATCTTTGAAAGTTTGCAACTTGAAGTTGCATGTGGTAGGGGCTTACTCTAGTACCTTAAGCTTCTTTAAAAGGATTACTCTGAATTTCTTTTCCAAAAGTTTATAGTTTTTCATTTGTTTAGGTTCAGTTATTAGAACACTATTATTTTCTTTGGTTGTGTTAAACTACCTGATTTTTCTGTGATTGTTGATTCCTTGGCTTGTAACTGCCTGCTTGAGTAACTGGGCTTCTCTTCCAGACTTTAAATGCTTGCTTTTACAGAGATAGGTCTTCACCTGTCAGCTCAGTTTGGGTTTCTGGGCGTATCTGCGTGTGATATCCTCAGCCAGGTGGGGCCTGCTCCTGATGGTCTTTTTTCGGGTGAGGCAAGTGAGCTCAGTGGACAGGGCTGGATTTGCATGCCACTGACTGAGAACAGCTGAGTAGGGCTTCGCTCTTGGTTCCTTTCCCATGTGAGGCTAGAGGATGCTGCTGTAAAGCAGCCCACATAGTGAGTGAGGGCTGGTTGTCCCCACGGCCCTGGTTCTCCCTTCCCACTGGAGGAGTTTGGAGGCCTCGCCACAGGGTGCTCAATAGCCTGGCAGGGGGGCAGAGCCGCCAGCATGTCGCTCGCTGCTGCCCTTACCCTCTAGCGAGACCTGTCTTCTCTGTTGGGCAGGGAATACTTCAGCCTCAGTGCTGTGTTTATGGTTCTCTCAGTGGTGAAAGAAAAATGGGAAAAAAAAAAGTTCATTTGGGCCAGGCTCCCAGCCCAAGAGAGACACTGATTTGGCATGGGTGTTTTTTAAAGTTTTCCAGATAAATCTAATAATGATCAGGTAAGACTGGGCACCACTGAATGATTTTATCTCTTTCTGTGGAGTCCAAAGTAGTTTGTGATCATTAGGGTGGATTTTTAAGTTAGATTAAGATTCTGAGCAGATCTGTATATGGTATTTTACAAGCAATATTATATAAAAAGCTGCTGATTTTGTGTTAGTATCCAAAAGTGGTATGTTTTATGTTGTTGTGATTTGACATAAAATGTTTGGACTCTGAGGGAGAGGGAGGGAGAGAGGGTGGGATGATTTGGGAGAATAGCATTGAATTATGTGTACTATCATGTAGAAATGAATCTCCAGTCTGTGTTTGATGCAGGGTGCAGGATGCTTGGGGCTGGTGTATGGGGATGATCCAGAGGGATGATGTGGGGTGGGAGGAGGGAGGGGGGTTCATGTTTGGGAGTTTGTGTACACCTGTGACGGGTTCATGTCAATGTATGCCAAAACCAGTAGAGTACTGTAAAGTAAAATAAAATAAAATTAAAAAAAATGTAATTGTGGACAGTCTCTTGAAAAACTTGAAAGGTTTGACTGTTCAAATTTACTAGTCACTTGTCAAAAGCAATAGTTCACATATGGTCATTGTCTACACTCTGGTCAGTTGGGTGGCTTATGTCTACTAGTAACTTTGCTGGTAGGAAATCTCAGAAGGTAAGAGTGGGAAGAATAAGTACCCCACAGAGTTGCTCTTCTGAATATTTTCATCTTTTCCCTGTTTGACATGACACCCTATACTCACTGTTTCCCACTGCCCATAATTATTTTAAAGCAGTAAATTTATACATGTTTCAATATATAACTTCCAATATTCTATTTTCTGGAGCTCTTATAATTAAGTAGTAAAAACCAGTCTAATAAAAGTACAGTGTTTCTTATAGAAAAACAATTCAAGATCATTTGTTTGAGCTTTCTGTATTCCTTCTTACTTATTAATTACTTACAGACGTGCCACAATCCTGGCAGATTCATCTTTAGGACTACGTGTATTTCCATAGGATACATATCTAGAGGTGAAATTTCTATGTCAAAAAGTATTATATGCACTAAAAATTTCGTTAAAGATTGTCAGCACACCACCTCCTTGTGGTGCTGGGCAAACGCTGCCAGGCAGGATGTATTGGTAATTGATCTCCAGCAGGAGCTTTCTGCTCTTACTGATCATTATCATTTCTAGCTAGGACACTGCCCTCCTTTTAACCCAAGAGTCCATACCTTTTTTACCAAAAGTGTGCAATTCTGCTGCCTGCTGCCGTGATTAAGTAGGGGGAGGAGAGATGTGAAATCAGCCTACAAATTGTCTTAGATTACCACCATCTCTCGGAGAAGGCAATGGCACCCCACTCCAGTACTCTTGCCTGGAAAATCGCATGGGCGGAGGAGCCTGGTAGGCTGCAGTCCATGGGGTCACTGAGTCTGACACAACTGAGTGGCTTCATTTTCATTTTCACTTCTCACTTTCGTGCATTGGAAAAGGAAATGGCAACCCACTCCAGTGTTCTTGCCTGGAGAATCCCAGGGACGGGGGAGCCTGGTGGGCTGCCGTCTATGGGGCCGCACAGAGTCGGACACGACTGAAGCAACTCAGCAGCAGCAACCACCATCTCTACCCTCTGCTTGTGTCTCTTGCCTGATACTGGAACTCCCCCTTGTTTCTTCTTCAGAGGACTTCTCTTCTGTGTACATCTGCGTTTGATCCTGTCAGCTTTCCTTGTTTGGGTAATTTCTGATTTCTTCTGTATTGGTTATATATTTATTTTCATGTTCTAAGTCTCAAGCACCTTTCTTTAGCTTAATATTCATTACAATGACCATCCCATTATAAAACCAGGTCAGCTTATGACCTCACCCCTCATCTTCATTGTCTTTCTACCCATGGCATTCATCAGATTGAAGAAAAATTAGATGCTCCCACTTTTTTCCCAGTATGCTTACAGAAGTTTCATTTATCTTACTTTGTTTATACTATGTCCTATTGTCTTGGAGGGCAAAGGAAAGAAAAAGTTCATCCCAGGGTTCCTGGCTTCCATCTAGGGGTGTTTACCTATATGCTAGACCCCCTTTTAATGGATCAAAGAGATGCAGCATTTCCCTCAGTAAAAGCTAAGACATTACCACCGCACAATTAGACATATTTTATTGCTTTCTGCCCTCCCTACTCCCAAGAGAAATATATAATAATAAGGAAGTAAAATAATTAATCCCAGGAATTTCCTTGCCATTAAACAGTATACTTTAAGATTCTAAGTAACAGAAAGTAATAAGATTTTGAGCATTCACATAGAAAGGTATATGGAGTGCCCTAAGAGTAGAATATATATATTTTTATGTATAATAACAAAATAGTATTTTGAGGATGATAGAGCCTTATAGATTATTCAGTTCAGCCTGTTTCTTTTATAGAAGAGGAGGCTGAGGCCCAAATAGAATAAATAGGTTTGCTATGGATCCAACAGCTGAATCATTTTGAAGTGAGAACTAGAATCGAGATATTGTTTCTTTCCATCTGGTACTGTTTTTTTTTTTTTTTTAACACACCACCTTGCTTTTACAGTAGTATTACAGAGTGACAGAGTAAAGAATCTGCCTCCAATGCAGGAGACCCAGGTTCGATCCCTAGGTTGTGATCTTCCCTGGAGGAGGGAATGGCTATCCACTCCAGTATTTTTGCCGGGGAGTCCATGGATTTACAAAGACTCTGACAGGACTGAGTGACTAACACTTTCACAGAGTGACCTAATTAAATTGTTTTTAACCATATGTATGAAAACCATCTAGAATATGTAAAATTTGTTAAGGAATTAAGAAAGAAGTGTAATTAGAAAGCCCACAGTTTTTCAAAAGTGAATTTGAAAAAGTTTAAAAAATAATAATTTTAATGATTGAAGAGGTCGAGGTATAAGAAGAGCTTTTAAATCACCATAAAGTAACATCTGTTAAAGCGCTTCTCTCTGTTTGGAGCCCGCGATCATTTCTGTTTTCATGCAGTGTTTTTTCAGTCTCTTTTTACTGAGAGTTGTTGTTCCTTAAAATTTCTTTGCCTTTTTCTTCCTTTATTAGATAGTGAAATTGAAGTTGCTCTGTTGTGTCCAACTCTTTGCAGCCCTGTGGACCGTAGCCTGCCAGGCTCCTCTGTCCATGGGATTCTCCAGGGAGGAATACTGGAGTGGGTTGCCATTTCCTTCTCCAGGGAATCTTCCCAACCCAGGGATCAAACCCGAGTCTTCTGCATTGCAGGCAGACACTTTACCCTCTGAGCCACCAAGGAAGCCCTTTTATTAGATAGTATTTTTCCACAAAGTAGGGGAGAGAGTTGGAGGAAAAGGAAGAAATACACAAGAGGTCGCTTGGGGCACCTTTAGTAAACCACAGAATAAAATTAAAGTCATTTAAACAAAAAGCAAAACGAGTTCATGTTGTGTTTTTAAAAAAAATAGAAAATAAAAAACACTGTCTCGGTTACTTTCTTTAAGTCCCATGTAATTTTTTTACATTAATGAAAACCTGACTTTTTAATGTAGACATTTCAAACATATGTGAGTATGTCTTAGCAAACTGCTTTTCACATAATGGATATACAGTAAGATTTTTTACGGTGTATGTGTTTGTAGTGGAGCACACGTTATCCAGTGTGTGCTATATTGTATAAAACAGAGCTTCCCTTAAAACCTGTAGGCCATTTAAATCTTGATTTTGAGAGGAAATGATTTAACTTTGAGTATATAAAATTTATTTTCGGTTTAGGAAAGAATGAATAGGATAAAGAAATTACATATTTATCTTCTTGGTGGACGTTTTAAAGTGTGTACTAGAAGCATTGTGGTAGAATCTGAGTATTCATATGTAATGAAAAAAAAAAAAAAGACTCTGCCCTCTTAGAGCCTGAAAACATTGCAGGTAGGTATACCTGTAATTGGTTACAAACTACTGTTACAATTCTAAAAAAAAAAAACACAGTTACATTTGAATATGTATATCAATAAGAAATAGACTCATTGAAAGTGTTAAAAAATATAGAATTTGCAATATGAACACACTCAAATATATACATGTGAATTCTTGTGTTAAGCTTATAAAAATGTCTCACACTTAGGAATAAGTGTTGGTTATATGCCTTCATTGTGAGATTCTGAAGATTCAGCAACTGTTTTCTAAGTAATTTGGAGTTAAACAGGTGTTAAGCTTTTCTATACTTGATAAAGATCTATTTCGTTCCTCTTGAGAATGATTCAAATCTTCCTGGAGAGGGAAAAAAGTCACATCAGCTTCCAGTTGTCAAAATTCAGTTTTAAAAAACTCAAGTCTTTTTCCCAGTGGGTTTCCAGATTGAAAAACATATGGACTCTATCTTCTGAGTAAAAAACTTTCATTTTCCTTTTGAATTACCTTTAAGACTTCACCCTGATATGAGAAGTATAAAATGAAACCATAAGGTATTTAAACAAAATCTACCTGTCTGTGATATTTTTTTCCTTTGTCAACTTAGATTGATAATTTTGTTAAATTTAGAAATAAAGCTTTCTCTTTTAAAAGGAAATATATTTTGTTATAGGTACCATTGCATTTATTTTTACAGGAGATGAAAACATATAGGTTATTCTTGGTGTTAGTTTCTAATATGATTATTTTATTAATTTTAGTGGATTTTAAGTAGATACCTGTCTTTTCATTCAAACTCCTAGCTTAGGATATAGATCATGTCTGCTGTGAATTTACTACATGGTTGAAATAAATACTATTTTTAACAGTTCTGTGACCAAAGGAAATGCTATAGCAGAGTAGGAGGCCTTGCTCCATATTTGCAGTAAAACAGTAAGCTAAATAGGCAATAAAAGAAGTTTGATCAGCATATCTCATTGCTATTTGAGGAGAGTTGGACTGAAAAAAATTAGTCCGTTGTTGAGAAGATGCAACTCATATCTTTTGTAGAAGTTTATTTTAAACTTAAGTTTATAGCTTTTATGTTTTATCTTTTTTTTAATTAGTCACTTTCCCAAATATTGGGAGTTGAAAGGGAAGAGCTGAAACTTGAATAACTTAATTTTCCTTTCCTATTTCCTAGCAAAAATAAGATTTTTGGAGTCTTTTCAAGCATTTGGAACATTTCTACCTTTCATTTTATTTCTGTTAGCATGCATCCTCCTTTACTGAAAAATGTGGCAAGATTTTTTTTAGGATAGTCATTCAGATTGGCACGTATAAAAATTATAAGGGATTAGAGTCTTTGGTTCCTTTTCTTCCCCACGCTATATCTGTAGTCCAGCATGAATAACCAAATGAATGAAGTAGTATAATGAAAAATAAAGTTTTAACTACGATAATTTGCCAAGGCTGATTATATGGGCATAAAGGCAAGAATATAAACTCTCAGTGCAGAATCTTCTAATAGATCTATTACATTCGATTTTATATTTTTTGTTTTATATTTATTTATTTTTAATGTCCCAGTGCTTATTCTAGAATTAAGGATAGTGAAATATTACAAAATGTGTTAATGTGGTAACTCATAACATTACTAGTCAAACATTCATTTAATAATCCTTTTCTCATGGGTCTGAAATATTTTATTGTAATGATATGCTGTAGTAAATTATTTTATATCCTGAGTATCAGAAATTTCTGTTGTTTCATTGTTTTGTCTGTTACTGTGTCAGTACATTTCTTCTAATATAAAAGATGAGTTTAGTCGCTAAAGAACTTTTAGAACAAAATGTATATGTAACCTACATATATATACAACCAAATATAACATATATATATAGGTTATATATAGGTTCAATGGAGATATATATATGTGTGTATATATATATAGGTTCAATGGATATATATATATAGGCTCAATGGATATATATATGTGTGTGTATATATATAGGTTCAAAGGATAAAAGCTGACACAAGCATTAACTTGTCCTATATATATATATATATATATATGTTTAATGGAGAAATCTGTATGCAGGTCAGGAAGCACCAGTTAGAACTACACATGGAACAACAGACTGGTTCCAAATAGGAAAAGGAGTACGTCAAGGCTGTATATTGTCTCCCTGCCTATTTAACTTATGTGCAGAGTACATCATGACAAATGCTGGACTGGAAGAAACACAAGCTGGAATCAAGATTGCCGGGAGAAATATCAATAACCTCAGATATGCTGATGACACCACCCTTATGGCAGAAAGTGAGGAGGAGCTAAAAAGCCTCTTGATGAAAGTGAAGGAGGAGAGCGAAAAAGTTGGTTTAAAGCTCAACATTCAGAAAACGAAGATCATGGCATCCGGTCCCATCACTTCCTGGGAAATAGATGGGGAAACAGTGGAAACAGTGTCAGACTTTATTTTTTGGGGCTCCAAAATCACTGCAGATGGTGACTGCAGCCATGAAATTAGAAGACACTTACTCCTTGGAAGAAAAGTCATGACCACCCTGGATAGTATATTCAAAAGCAGAGACATTACTTTGCCGACTAAGGTCCGCCTAGTCAAGGCTATGGTTTTTCCTGTGGTCATGTATGGATGTGAAAGTTGGACTGTGAAGAAAGCTGAGCACCGAAGAATTGATGCTTTTGAACTGTGGTGTTGGAGAAGACTCCTGAGAGTCCCTTGGACTGCAAGGAGATCCAACCAGTCCATTCTGAAGGAGATCAACCCTGGGATTTCTTTGGAAGGAATGATGCTAAAGCTGAAACTCCAGTACTTTGGCCACCTCATGCGAAGAGTTGACTCATTGGAAAAGACTCTGATGCTGGGAGGGATTGGGGGCGGGAGGAGAAGGGGGACGACAGAGTGTGAGATGGCTGGATGGCATCACGGACTCGATGGATGTGAGTCTGAGTGAACTCCGGGAGATGGTGATGGATAGGGAGGCCTGGCGTGCTGCGATTCATGGGGTCGCAAAGAGTCGGACACGACTGAGAGACTGAACTGAACTGAACTGAAGCATCTTTTCAACACTGGAATTGAATGAAGAATGTGTTGCCTTGCTCTCCAGAACCAATGCTTTGCTTAAGAGAGTTGAAGAAAAAAGAGTCACAGGACATAACAATAATTATTATTAGAAGTTCCTCTTGAATAAATACCATTATCAACTCTCTAAGTTTGTTCCCCTTTCTAAATCTCTCTTAATGATGCTCTTGTTTGTTCATTCATTCATTCAATAAACACTTGCTGCTCATACACTATGACAACCATGTAAATTGCCTTTACTCATGAAGAACTGATGGATGTTAATAAGCATATTGACCATTTTGGCACAGTATAAGCAGTTAAGTTATAAAAGTCAAGAGAGGCTTCCTGGAAGAGGTAAAGTTTGGGTTGAATCCTGAGGGCTGAGACGCAATTAGTCAGGCAGTGATGTCAGAGAATGGGGTTCCAGGCAGAGAGAACAACACATGGAAAGATCAAATCTGGGAAAAAGCACGAAAGAGAAAAAACCTAGAGAAAAAAGCATGAAGAGATGCTCAGTGTGACTTGAGTGAAAGCACTTAGGATTTATAGCGGGAAAAAAGGTTGTAGAGTTTTAGCTCTACCCTGAAAGCAGTCAAGAGTTATTTAAAGAATTTATAATAAATGAGCTCCATAAGTAGTATATAGATTATATAGAGATAATATAATAGCACACAATAATAACCCTGACAATAATAGCCATAGCACACAAATTTAAAGGAAGACAAAACAGATATAAGACCACTCTTCACACCCACCAGAATAGCTAAAATGGAAACAGTAGACAATGCTAAGTGTTGGCAAGGACATGGAGCAACCAGAACTCACATACTGGGAGAGTGTCTGTTGTGACAGTCACTTTGCAAAGCTTTGTTGGTAGGAACTACTAAAGCTGAACACACGCCTAACCTATGACTCGGCCATCCACCTTAAATATATACCTGGCGAAGCATATACACAGGTCCACTAAGAGACGTGTGTGAGAGGGTAGCAGCATTATTCCTAACAACCCCAAACTACTATTACCCAAATACTACTCGTCAAGAGCAGCATACACAAATAAATCATGGTCTATTCACTCAATGAAATACTATACATTAATTAAAAAGAAAAAAATTATAACATGAAACAACACAAATGACCTTCACAAAGTTGAGATGGCAAAGCCAAACACAAAAGCAAGTATGTTCTACAATTCCATTTATATAAAGTTCCAAAAAAAAAAAAAAAAGACTGCACGGTGCAGGAAAGCATGTTGCCAGCCAAAATCTTGGCCTTCTCTGCACACTGAAGCCACATGAAAAACATGTAGACAGAGCTGGGAGGAAATAGAAAGGTGACTTTTATTCTCAGCCAGTGGAGAGGGGAACACTAGGCTCATGAATGAAGAACCGTGCCCCCTCACCCCCTCCATGAGGAGTCTCAGTTCAGCTCAGCCGCTCAGTCATGTCCAATTCTTTGCAACCCCATGAATCGCAGAAAGCCAGGCCTCCCTGTCTATCACCAACTCCTGGTGATGGACTCACAACCATTGAGTCAGTGATGCCATCCAGCCATCTCATCCTCTGTCGTCCCCTTCTCCTCCTGCTTGCTTTTTGCCTCTCTTCTTTTCAGTGCTATTTGTAAGGCTTCTCCAGACAGCCATCTTGCTTTTTTGCGTTTTTTTTTCCATGGGGATGGTCTTGATCTTATCAGGGTAGAACTTTGGATTGACTGATCAACCAGTTTTTTCAGTGGTATTTTCCAAGAAAAAGTACTTGAGAATAAATAAAACAGTCCATGGAATTTTCCAGGCCAGAACACTGGAGTAGGTAGCCTAGCCCTTCTCCAGGGGATCTTCCCAACCCAGGGATCAAACCCAGGTCTCCTGCTTTGCAGGTGGATTCTTTATCAGCTGAGCTGCAAGGGAAGCCCTGAGAATAAATACTAATAGCTAACTAATCTTAAACCTGGGTTTTGTGAGTATGTGTTTGGGGTGTGTGTGTGTGTACCTTGCATGCTGTCAGGGACTTTCTAAAACCTGACACGCAAGTGGAGTCTTTCTTTGTCCACATACATTTCCCCTATTTTTTTACCTGCTTTCTCCCGATCAGCTGACCTTATGGATCTCTTTTCTGAGGCCACCTCTGAAAGTGTGTATAAGCCCCTATGCCCTTGTCCTTTAAAGCAAAATGCTGACTCAAGGGTTGATGATTATGGCTCACATGATGGTGGAGGCTTAGTGGGTCCAAAAGTCTCAGGACAGGCATGCAGCCTGGAGGCCCAAAGAAGAGCTGCAGTTTGAGCCCAAAGGATGGCATCTTTCTTGGGAGAGGTCAATCTTTTTCTATCAAAAATGTCAACTGATTGGATGAGGCCCACCCACATTGTGAAGAGTAATCTGCTTTACTCAAAGTCTACAGATTTAAATCTTAACCATGTGTTTAAAACACCTTCCCAGCATATCTAGAGTAATGTTTGAACAATTCCCTGTGTATTAGGACCTAACCAAGTTGACATAAAAAATTAGCTATAGCACAAACCCAAATTTCTGTTTTAAACAACAATAACAACAAATCCCACTTGGTTTATGTCATTTTCCCAAACCCCAAATATTACTATTTTCTACTTTTCTAAAGTTACCAGCTATCAGTTACCATTATCTTTAAACTGATTCAATTTTAAATTTAAATTCATTTTAAAAGGAAGGCTTATTTCCATGTATAAAACTAAAAGCTAATATAACTTTATATATACAGAAAGTAATTATGAAAACTAATATAATGTGAAGAAACTCAAGTTATTCGAGTCTAGCTAGATGGAATTCCCTGGCAGTCAAGTGCTTAGGACTCGGTGCTTTCATTGCCAGGGCCCAGGTTTTATCCCTGGTCAGGGAACTGGAATCCAGAAAGCCACACAAGAACAACAACAAAACGTCTAGCCAGAAACCACTGTCTCATGTGAGTGAGTCCTGTTTTCTCTCAGATAAAAGAAAATAAAAGAAGATGCGCTTTAGGGGGAAAAAAAGAAGATGTAATAGCAGCAAACTGAAATCATTCTTTTTGCTGTAATTGGACTGAGAATAAAATTTAAAGGGAATACTTTTTCTTATCACAAGATGTGCTACTATGCTCTTTCTGGGAATGGTCAAAAATCATTACACATACAACCAAAAAGTGTCTCTTATGGATTTATATCTTACTCCTTGGGAGACATGGACCCCTGAGGGAGTTGTGAAGAGAGAGAATACAGTGCCCAAAATTTAAAAAAAAAAAAAAAAAAACGGAGAGAGAGAGACTGGAAGCATGTGTTTGACGGGGACCTAAGGGAGGAAATGCTACAGTCTCTGTAAGGAAATCTTTCTATTTCTCCTAAAAACCCTTCAGTAAAATCTACATCTAATGCTAATGCAATAATTCTTAACCAGGGTATAAAAGTGCTGGGCTATACATCAAAGTTGCTGCAGGGCAAAAACGAAATGTATGATCAGAGACAGTAAATGTATGGCTTATAAATCTATTTAATTCAAATGATTATTGAGCACCTATCAAATGCAGGCACTGACACACACCTTGGGAATACAAAAATGAAAACATGGTCCCTCTCTGTGTGGAGCTTGTACGAGTGGGAGGGACGTGGTGGGAGTGAGTTGTCTCCCACAAGACAGAAGCATTTTTGTAGGATTATACATTAATTTCTCCATCTTACTTTTGAGAGTAAGAAAATAATTTTAAAATAATGCGTTCTTAAGACAATGAATGAGATCCACTAGCTGATGATTTTCTCTCAACCAGTGGGTTCAAGGTTTTCTCTTTTACTTCACTGCTTCAGAAGAGCGTGCTTAAGTCTGGCTCATCTGTCAGTATTCTGTCCATCGACACTTTTCAACTCTGGAGCCAATCAATGTTCTACTGTTCACTAAGAATCACAGAGCTTTGACACTGAAAGATGAATGAGATGATGGATTGGTGGCCTCCTGTTCCCTGGGCGATTCTTGGATTATAAGAGCTTCCCTATACACGACATCTGGAAAGATACACCAAGTGATCAAACCTGTATTGACCATGTTTGAGCCTGAAGACGGCTGAAAGGAAGCAAATCTCCCCACCCACCAGACCTTCAGGGCAGGTTTGAAACAACTTTTTATTAAACCCAGGAGTGACTCATCTGCTTTAATCACTTTCCCTGTGACTTCCTGGGTAAACCTCTGTGATTAAAGGAACTCACTTTTGCATAAGCCTGAAGTATCGGGAGAAATATCAATAACCTCAGATATGCTGATGACACCACCCTTATGGCAGAAAGTGAGGAGGAGCTAAAAAGCCTCTTGATGGAAGTGAAGGAGGAGAGCAAAAAAGTTGGTTTAAAGCTCAACATTCAGAAAACGAAGATCATGGCATCCGGTCCCATCACTTCCTGGGAAATAGATGGGGAAACAGTGGAAACAGTGTCAGACTTTATTTTTTTGGGCTCCAAAATCACTGCAGATGGTGACTGCAGCCATGAAATTAAAAGACACTTACTCCTTGGAAGGAAAGTTATGACCAACCTGGATAGTATATTCAAAAGCAGAGACATTACTTTGCCGACTACGGTCCTCCTAGTCAAGGCTATGGTTTTTCCTGTGGTCATGTATNTTTTGAGGGCTCCAAAATCACTGCAGATGGTGACTGCAGCCATGAAATTAAAAGATACTTACTCCTTGGAAGGAAAGTTATGACCAACCTAGATAGCATATTGAAAAGCAGAGACATTACTTTGCCAACAAAGGTCCGTCTAGTCAAGGCTATGGTTTTTCCTATGGTCATGTATGGATGTGAGTTGGACTGTGAAGAAAGCTGAGTGCCGAAGAATTCATGCTTTTGAACTGTGGTGTTGGAGAAGACTCTTGAGAGTCCCTTGGACTGCAAGGAGATCCAACCAGTCCATTCTGAAGGAGATCAGCCCTGGGATTTCCTTGGAGGGAGTAATGCTAGAGATGAAACTCCAGTACTTTGGCCACCTCATGAGAAGAGCTGACTCATTGGAAGACTCTGATGCTGTGAAGGATTGGGGGCAGGAGGAGAAGGGGACAACCGAGGATGAGATGGCTGGATGGCAACACCAACTCAATGGACGTGGGTCTGAGTAAACTCCGGGAGCTGGTGATGTACAGGGAGGCCTGGCGTGCTTTGATTCATGGGGTTGCAAAGAGTCAGACACGACTGAGCAACTGAACTGAACTGAGCTGAACTGAAGTAGTTTTTAGCTGAAATATGAAAATGTAGGTATATATCCAGATTTTTGAACCTATTAGTCTTTTTCAGACTGGTTTAAAAATGTATCTGTGGCCTATTTTTACCTTTATTTGTCTGAAGAAAGTGAAAGTGCAACTTGCTCAGTTGTCTCTAACTGTTTACGACCCCATGGACTGTACCCTGCTAGGCTCCTCTGTCCACGGAATTCTCTGGGCCAGAATACTGGAGTGGGTAGCCGTTTCCTTCTCCAGGGGGTGTTTTGATCCCAGGTCTCCCGCATTGCAGGCAGATTCTTTACCATCTCAGCCATTAGGGAAGCTCAAGAATACTAGAGTGGGTAGCCTATCCCTTCCAAAGTACATCTTCCCAACCCAGGAATCGAACTGAGCTCTCCTGTATTGCAGACAGATTCTTTACCAGCTCACATAAGAGAGAATCCCTTGTATTTATCTAAAGGTTGTTATAAATGTATAATTACACAGCATATTTTTTCCTTTATTTCAAGTTATTTAACTGAAAACGCCTATATGTTTTAAAGGAGTATTTCTTTGAAACTTAAACATATTAAAAAGTTTAACTTCTTTTTATATCAAGTGAACTGCACAGTTCGTATGCCTGTAATACATGCATTTGTTAACTCAGATATGTGATTACATTGAAATCTCCATCCCAAAAGTGAATGACACAGATGGTTTCCTTAATATAACATCCTCTTTTTATCTAGCCTATAGATAATATTCCCTTAACTGTGTTATTTAAGCTAGTAGACAAGTCAAAAGAAAAGGATTTCATATTGAATTGTTTCAAATAACTTTGGTGGTGGTCATGAGCTACATTGCTCAGATAGCTGAGAAAACCTACTACTGGAAGCATACCTCCCTGACAGTCTCCAGCAGCCACACCTTTGGCTCCACCCGTAGTGGGTAGTGGTGGTGCTGATGCCAGGACCGTACTTCCCCTGGGCCTTTTTCAGCTGTTGACTGCCCCACAGCAGGAGTGCCAGAGCTAAGACAGTCTGCTCAACAACAGATCTCGTTTGTATTTTGGGTCCAATCACTTCCCATCAGCCTGAGGCTTCCCGGCATTGTACCGCCACTGGTGGCTTTGTCCACCCATCCTTTCTTCCCTCTCTCTGCCATAGGCAAGACGCCACATAAGGGGCTGAAAGGCTCCCATTACTTCTGCCCTTCCCTTTCAGTCATCTTAAGAAACGTTCATTTCTTTCCGGCTGTGCTCAGTCTTCGCTGCCGCACCGGCTTCCCCTGGTTGCTGTGAGTGGGGTCTCCGCTCTGGCTCTGGTGTGAGGGTTTCTCATTGGAGTAGCTTCTCTTGTGGCAAAGCGTGGGCTCCAGTCATTGTGGCATGTGGGCTCAGCAGTAGTGGCTCAGAGGTTCCAAAGATCAACCTCATTTGTTGCGGCCCATGGGCTCGGTTACCGCGCAGCATGTAGGATCTTCCCAGACCCAGGACCGAACCAGTGCTCCCTGCATTGCAAGGTTGATTCCAGCCACTGGACCACCAGGGAAGCATCCCCCCCCCCCCCCCCCCCCCCCCCCCTCCTCCCCCCCCCCCCCCCCCCCCCCCCCCCCCCCACCCCCCCCCCCACCCCCCACCCCCCCCCCCCCCCCCCCTCCCCCCCCCCCCCCCCCGCGCGCCACCCCCCCCCCTGTCCCGCCCCCCCCCCCCC
>SJYX01016446.1:254057-287567 GCA_006410675.1 Oreotragus oreotragus | reverse complement strand
GCACACACACTTTGAGTCTTAATTAGCATTTTCTCCATAAATATCTTACATGTCCAGTCCCATTGTGGCATCTGCTTCATAGAGGACATAAGCTGTCATCCCTATATTATGGTGTTCTTGGGTTTAAGATTTTTCATATGACCTTATTATTTTCGTATTCATACTTTTAGCTGGAATTACAATAATTCAGTGTGGACACTTACTCTTTGGAGAAATGCTGTATTGAGGATTTCTGTGACGTGTTCACCTGTTTTATAGCATGTACCTAAACCAGAGTTTGTCAGTGTTGCCACTAATGAATTTTTGGGTATCTCTTTGTTTTGACAGCTGTCTTATTCATTGTATGAAGTTCAGCAGCGTCTGTGGCCCCTCTCCTCACAAGCTGTCAGGAGTGCTATCTTCCATGCCGCAGACATTGTCAGATGTCGCCACTCGTTGCCAGTGGCCTTTCATAGGCAAATTCATTCCCAGTTGTAGAAATACAGTATCTGATAGAATCAATTATACCCTAGGAAACAAGCGAAGATTTGATCATTACAGCTGAAACAGTAGGAAAGGTTTTTAGGAGATGGCATTGAGACAGATTTTGAAGAAGGGCAAGGATTTCCTTACCTTCTAGGCAGTTTTAATTGCGTGACTTAAAACATAATAGCAGAAATAAAAGCACATTAAAGAAAACCCTTTCCAAGGAGACTGTCTTGATATAACCAGAAGAGATGTCCTTTACTGGCAGTGGCACAGCAATAGATATGTAACTTCTCCAATAGCAATATTCCGTAAGGTAAAAGCTATATTTCTTGTTTCATTCTCTTTATTCTATCAGTTGTTAGCTAAATGCTGTGTGTGGCCTCATCATGTGACTTCAGTGTGTCTTTTCTCCATTGTAGGGCAGCCTACTAAACCCATGAACTTTGTGCCACCATAACATTCCCTTATGTGAAGCTCCTACTCCCAGCTCTTTCCTACATTTTATTATTTCAGTCTCTTTATTGCTGTTCTGTATTTTGTGACATTATTCTCATACTTTCCTTTAGTTCTTTAGACATTTTTTTTAAAATTTCTTTGACCATATCTATAATATTTGATTGAAATCTTTGTCTGCTAAGTCCAATATTAGGGCTTGAGGTAGCTTCTGCTGACTTCTTTTGTCTATAAATGGGTCAAAGTTTAAAATTTCTTTTATGCCTTATAATTATTTTTGTGAAAAAGTAGAAGTTTAACATAACATGATACCTCTGAAAATTATACTCCTCCCCCTGTTTGTTGCTGTTGTTATAGTTGTTTATATTGTTCTATATCTGTTCAGTGACATTCATGAACCAGCTCTGTAAAGTTAAGATCTAATTCTCTTAAAATCTGTGCTAATGCCCCTTCTTTATTCTAGATATTGAGAATTTATGTTCTCTCTCCCTCTCATCCTTCTCTCTCATCAGTGTTGCTGGAAGTTTATAAGCGTATCAGTGTTTTCAAAGAGAACTTTCTTGAGTGTTTTTCCTATGTGTGATCTCAAACCTCAGAACAGTTTTAAGGAGGGATCCAGGTTTAAGGTGGGTTCTAAGTTTTAAGATGGATCCATAATCTGGAAACTGGGCCCAGATGACCCATGGTGATAGTGGCAGCCACAGCTGAAACAGTGATGGTGACAATGACTGCAGCCATGAGAGGGAGAAATGGTGTTACATTTTTAATTTCCCAAACTCCACTTTTCCATTATGGTTATATTGGAAAGTAAGTGATTTTTATATATTGTAACCTTGTATCCTGGAGCTTTGCTCTAATTGCTCATTAATTTCAGGATATTATTGTTCATTCTTTCAGGTTGCCTTCATAGGTGATTGTGTCATTGGCAGACAAAGACAGTTTTAAGTCTTACTTCTTGATCTGTGTACCTTTTCTGTCCTTACTGCATTAGCAAGGGCTTCTGATGCAGTGTTGAAAAGAAATGATGATAGGGACCATCCTTGCCGAGTATCTGATCTCAGAGGGAGCACTCAGTTCCTCACCACTAAGTGTGACACTAACTGTAGGTTTGCTATAATGTTCATTAAGAATGTCCCCCCATATACCTAGTTTACAGAGAGTTTTTATTATGAATGAGTATTGGATTTTGTCAGACACTTTTTTTATCAATCTATTGATTTGATCATGCAGTTTTTTTTAATAGTGGTTATTTTAATTGATTTACCAGTGTTGAACCAGTCTTGAATACTTGGGATAAATCCTGCTTGGCTGTGGTATATCTTTTAAAATGTTTTTTGGATCTGATTTGCTAACATTTGTTGAACATTTTTATGTCTATGTTCATAAGCAATACTGATTAGTAGTTTTCTTATAATGCATTTTATCTGGTATTGGTATTTAGGTTAATTTCCTATAATGAGTTACGACTACTTCTGCTTCTGTCTCCTGAAAGAGATGGTAGGAAATTGACATAACCCCTTTCTTAAATGTTTGGTAGCATTCACCAGTGAACTCACGACTCACTTGGGCCTGGTAATTTCTGTCGTGGAAGTTATTAACTATTGATTCATTTTCTTTTGTAGATATAGGCCTATTCACATTGTTTGTTTCTTCTTGTGTGTGTTTCAAAAGATTGTGTTTTTCAGAGAACTGGTCCATTTCATCTAAGTTATAAAATATGTCAACACAAGGGTTGTTCATAGTACTCCCTTATCGTCCTTTTAATTTTTGTGGGATAAATGGTCATGTTCCCTCTTTCATTTCTGATATTAGTACTTAATCCTTGATTTTTTAAAAGGAGCCCTGGATTTTTATTTTTCACTGGACTCAGCAAATTATGTGTTAATCCTTAACTCTTAAGGGTGTATATAGTTTGGAAATTTATACTTTAATAATCTACTATATCGTTTGCCTACCTTTAGATGATTTCTTCTGGCTTTGTGCCGAGTTTTATTTTGGACGGGGAAAGAATTAAGGATTAAATTACAGAAATATCAAGAATATGTGTTTGCTTTTCTGTTCAACTATTTGCATGTTAACAATTTATATGGCAAATACTTTAAAAAATTTCTTCTGACATTTTGTCCTAGAAGTGTTTTCAAGAGAAAATGACGTTTCACAAATTAGGAAACAGCTTCATTTCCAATAACCTGCTAAGTCATATTTTCTGAAAGCTCCATTATCTGAAACAACCTTGATCTCATTCTCCTCCTATTGAAGCTTTTCCCAGAAAGAAAACTGTTCTTCACTCCTGAAATTTAGTCAGTTCACCAAGTCTTACCAGCTTTGTCTTCTAAACAATTTAGCAAATGACTCACTTTCCTCCATTTCCACTTCTATAATCAGACCCTGTGTACTTCAGTTCCATTCTACCAGACCTTTCTGTCTTGACACTGTGCCAGGCTGCTCTTAAAATTAGGAATCACATTGTATACAACTCCCCTATTTAGAGTTCCTTAGCTTTTGAGCTGGAGAAGGCAATGGCACCCCACTCCAGTGCTCTTGCCTGGAAAATCCCATGGATGGAGGAGCCTGGTAGGCTGCAGTCCATGGGGTCGCGAAGAGTCGGACACGACTGAGTGACTTCACTTTCACTTTTCACTTTCATGCATTGGAGAAGGCAGTGGCAACCCACTCCAGCATTTTTGCCTGGAGAATCCCAGGGACGGGGGAGCCTGGTAGGCTGCCGTCTCTGGGGTCGCACAGAGTCGGACACAACTGAAGCAACTTAGCAGCAGCAGCAGCAGCTTTTGAGTTAAAGCACAAGTTCCTTCACATGGTATAGATTTATTCATGATTTGGCCTGGGGCCTCAACCCTCTTGTCTGTAAACTCCATCTATATTCTGACATGCAAAAACTGTATTTCCCTGAAGGGTGGCCTGTTGTGGGAATATCATTGTGCCTTCCTACATATTTTTCTCTCTGCCACTAATCTCTAGTTTTCCATTGTTCTGTTAGTTAATGCCATCCTTAAGACTCAATAGTATATCAGCTTGTCTGCGACACTTTCTGTGGTCTGCCAGGGAAACTAAACTCTCATAGCTTGGTGCTGCACAAGATCCTCCTTTCCATCATTACAGCAGCACGTATTCATTGTAGAATTATTGTTCATTTGCTTTTGCCTATCTAAACATATTCAGTCAGTCAGTTCAGTTACTTAGTCGTGTCCGACTCTTTGCAACCCTATGAACCGCAGCATGCCAGGCCTCCCTGTCCATCACCAACTCCCGGAGTCCACCCAAACCCATGTCCATCAAGTCGATGATGCCATCCAACCATCTCATCTTCTGTCATCCCCTTCTCCTGCCCTCAATCTTTCCCAGCATCAGGGTCTTTTCCAATGAAACAGCTCTTCACATCAGGTGGCCAAAGTATTGGAGTTTCAGCTTCAGCATCAGTCCTTCCAATGAATATTCAGGACTAATTCCCTTTAGGATGGACTGGTTGGATCTCCTTTCAGTCCAAGGGACTCTTAAGAGTCTTCTCCAACATTACCGTTCCAAAGCATCAATTCTTCGGCACTCAGCTTTCTGCCCTGTCCAACTCTCACATCCATACATGACCACTGGAAAAACCATAGCCTTGACTAGACGGACCTCTGTTGGCAAAGTAATGTCTCTACTTTTTAATATGCTGTCTAGGTTGGTCATAACTTTCCTTCCAAGGAGTAAGTGTCTTTTAATTTCACTGCTGCAATCACCATCTAAACATATTAGGTAATCATTTTCTTACAGGCAGAGGCTGTCTTCTCTATATGCATCTCCAGCACCTAGAACAGGACTTGACATATGCTAGACTTAAAACTTATGGGATGAAAGAATGAATGAACCCAAGAAGCTAAATTGATAAAACTAGTTTAGATTATGTTATAAGTGTGTTTGTAGCCATTCAGTAACTTAGTATGGATAAGGAAAGATAGTCACTTTCTGATGGAGAATCCTGGTAAACACTACCTTAGCCAAATGATTAAGGTTAACATCCCTAATAAAGATCAAGATTAACAAGCCTAATGATGTCGAATTGAAACAATGTATACTTTACATATTAGAATGAGAAAGCACTCCATCTCTGGGGTATTTTTTCATAAAACCAATAACTACAAGCTTATCATGAGAAAAACATCGGACAAACCCCAATGAAGGAACATTTTATAAAATATGTGACTGATGCTGCTGCTGCTGCTGCTAAGTCGCTTCAGTTGTGTCCGACTCTGTGCGACCCCATAGATGGCAGCCCACCAGGCTCCCCCATCCCTGGGATTCTCCAGGCAAGAACACTGGAGTGGGTTGCCATTTCCTTCTCCAATGCATGAAAGTGAAAAGTGAAAGTGAAGTCACTCAGTCGTGTCCGACTTTCGCGACCCCATGGACTGCAGCCTACCAGGCTCCTCCATCCATGGGATCTTCCAGGCAAGAGTACTGGAGTGGGGTGCCATTGCCTTCTCCAAAATATGTGACTAGTCCTCCTCAAAACTGTTAAAATTATTTAAAAAATGAAAATCTGAAAAATGTCATAGTATAGAGAATCCTAAAGAGACACGAAAACTACATGCAAGGAATCTTCAATTAGATCTTGAAACAGTAAAAGATATTAGGGAAAAAATACTGATGAAATACACACAAAGTCTGGGATTCAGGTGGAAGTAGTTTACCAAAGTCTGTTTCTTAGTTTTGACAAAGGTGCTTTCTTTCATTTCTTTAAGTTGTTAACATTAGGGAAGGTTGTAAAGGCTATATTTAAACTCTTTATACTATCTGTGGCTTTTCTGTAATTTTGTAGGTATAACAATATAAATGTTCATACACAAAATATAAGGACGAATGCCACAATTGAAAATACTAACAAGTGAATACAGTTTCCAGTTAATGGCTAGTTAAACACAATATGAAAATTTATATCAACACTATTAATCTCATATTTTAGTTGAAAACAAATGTACATTCATTAGTCAGTCTTTTGATGTCAGGAAAAGGCTTGCCCTACAAGTTTATTGCCCCATGTGTTGGTACATTAGTCAGTATGAACATAGGGCTTAATTTTAATTCAATAAGTGAGTTATATTAAGGTCAAAAAAGATACCTCCTTCTAAGAACTTTTCTTTTTAACCGTAAGAGATTATTAATAATAGGACAGTGATTGTATTAAAGACCATTATCTGCAGTACCCAACCTACTATGTGAGAAATCATGAGATGTTAAATTTCTGTGAAATCTGTGGATTTGTTTTGTGTTCCTCAACAATGAGGGGATCTCTAGAAGGAAGGTGCAAGACCCTTCAAAGAGCTATATAGTGTCAGGCCACATCAGCTTTGTCTGAATTAAGTGTCTGACAACATTCTGAGTGGTTGTGCTGAGAACAAGTGGAAGGAGCCATCAAAAGTTAACAAAGTGAAAGTCACGCAGTCGTGTCTGACTCTTTGTGACTCCATGGGTTATACAGTCCATGGAATTCTCCAGCCCAGAATACTGGAGTGGGTAGCCTTTCCCTTCTCCAGGGGATCTACAATTGAAAATACTAACAAGTGAATACAGTTTCCAGTTAATGGCTAGTTAAACACAATATGAAAATTTATATCAACACTATTAATCTCATATTTTAGTTGAAAACAAATGTACATTCATTAGTCAGTCTTTTGATGTCAGGAAAAGGCTTGCCCTACAAGTTTATTGCCCCATGTGTTGGTACATTAGTCAGTATGAACATAGGGCTTAATTTTAATTCAATAAGTGAGTTATATTAAGGTCAAAAAAGATACCTCCTTCTAAGAACTTTTCTTTTTAACCGTAAGAGATTATTAATAATAGGACAGTGATTGTATTAAAGACCATTATCTGCAGTACCCAACCTACTATGTGAGAAATCATGAGATGTTAAATTTCTGTGAAATCTGTGGATTTGTTTTGTGTTCCTCAACAATGAGGGGATCTCTAGAAGGAAGGTGCAAGACCCTTCAAAGAGCTATATAGTGTCAGGCCACATCAGCTTTGTCTGAATTAAGTGTCTGACAACATTCTGAGTGGTTGTGCTGAGAACAAGTGGAAGGAGCCATCAAAAGTTAACAAAGTGAAAGTCACGCAGTCGTGTCTGACTCTTTGTGACTCCATGGGTTATACAGTCCATGGAATTCTCCAGCCCAGAATACTGGAGTGGGTAGCCTTTCCCTTCTCCAGGGGATCTTCCCAACCCAGGGATTGAACCCAGGTCTCCTGCATTGCAGACAGATTCTTTACCAGCTGAGCCACAGGGAAGCCCCCAAAGTTAACAAGATTATAGTTTATTTTTGTCGTTTAGTCCCTAAGTTGTGTCCGACCCTTTGAGACCCCATGGAATATAGCCTGCCAGGCTCCTCTGACCATGGGATTTCCAAGGCAAGAATGCTGGAGTGGGTTGTCATTTCCTTCTCCAGAAGTTTATTTAATGATTGGATATTCAACTATTCATTAATTTTACCTAAACTTGAATTTTTAAAAATCAAGATCTTTGTAATTCTTTATAGACCATTTGAATATCACATAAAATAGGCAAGAAGTGCTTTTTGGAAAGATGTCTAAGTGCACTATAGAATTATTGGTTGGTGACCATACCATGGGATTGGGCAGTCAGATCTCTATTAATTCAGCTCTGAGTGTTTTATAGACGATAATAAAAATTAGTGAGTTTTCACACTACTTTGTACTTAATCTTCATGTGACTGTGGTGTAGTCTTTCTTGAGAGTGAAAAAGCAGTTTTCAAGAGGAACTATATCACTGAGAAAATACATTACATACTAAGAGGAATTAAAACACAGTAACTGAAAATAATATCTGAAACTAGAATGGATAGGATAAAAGAGAGTGGAATGTTTATTCTTAATTATTTAATATTCTCACAGAAATACTGCTCTCCATTGAACTCATCACCAAATCGATGAGATATTTGAATAACATGCAGAATATAAATTTGATCTCTCAGACGTAGACGAGTATCCCCAGTGGATGATAAATTTATTTCCAGTTGCCATAAATTTCAGGTCTAAGAGATAAGGAAATACAATACCACAAAAGTAGGTTCAGTGTTACATCTAAACACCTTCACTAGTTATTATTGAGCTGATCTGTAAAGATAACCAAAGTCAATAAAGCATTGCTATGTATCTTATCTATTAGGGCTATAAAATATTTGTATGCTTTCATAAATGTTAATGAAAGAGACTAGGTAAGCAAATGTCACTGACTGCAAATTAGAGTTTGAAAAGACAGTAATATGTAGCACAGTAGTTTAAATCATAAATTTTCTTGATCTTTACCCTTTGAATAAAGGATAAGGCCATCTTGATGTAGCTGAAGTCTTCAGTAAGGAAAAGGAGTCAGGTCTCTTGATTGCAGGCACACTTCTAACCTTAATGGTAATATTTTTGAAGAATTGTATCAGAAAGTAGCAGATGGTATTGTGAACCTCAATGAACAAAACGGTAATGACACAAAAGACAGCCATTAATTAGGTATGAATTACTGTGTATTAAAGTGCTGGCCGTGGAAGGAGAAATGCCACCTTTGAATGAATAGCTTCCTCTGTCTGACCTGACCTCCTCCCACTTAGATGGGAAGGTGATAAATCACAAAGCGCAGCAACAGCAGGGATCCTCATTAACAGCCACATCCCAGTCATCTGGCAATCACTGCGAGTGCCAGTGACACGCACAGAGGTTTTCCTTCTCGGCTGAAAGGATGTGAATTTTCTATGAGAATCTGTTAGGAGTGAATGGGATGTGGAATTCTCTGGGTTGTGCATCTGAGCACTTCATCTACTAGACAAGGTAGAAATTCTTAGAACGTGCTGTATCAACACACGAAGGCATTATCACAGTGATTTGAATTGAAATTTTTATATTATTAGAGTAGGTATATTCTGGAAACAAAAAAATGACTAATCAGTTTCTCTTTAATGAAAATAAAATTGAAGCAATAATCAAAGTATTTGATTTTTTACTAATCACCTGAAAGAGGAATCAAGGTTTTAAATGACAACTTAAAACAGCAGCTGGATTTAGTTTCCCCTCTCTCAGCCTAACTGTTACAGAAACAGTTGAATCTGATCATTTCTTTTTAAAATATGCTTTTCGAGTTTTCTTAAGTCTGGTCGTTCTGGTACTGCCCCTGAGCTTGACGGCTTTTACTGAAAACCATAACCAGATGACACGTAAGAAGCGGCGAGGTTTAATTTTGATTTTACAAGTTTTCCGTACTCCCAGAGTTAAAAGTTAAAGCCTTGCTCGAAGGAATAGAAGGCGTTTGAATTTGAGAAGCCTGAGTGTAAGCCCCAGATTAAGCCTTGTGTGACTTTGGGCACATTACTTATCCTTGAGACGTAGCACTCACATCTATAAAGTGAAAATTAGCATGCCAGCGTTATCTAGCATAAGGATTTGGGGGTGAGTACCACATTAATAATGTATACATGTGAGCTTTGGAAATAGTAAACTTATACAGAGTTTAGAAGTAATATGAGAACTTTCTTCAGCTATATTCTTTGTTTCTGTCATCAACATAGTTAATTCATTATCTCGGTCTTGTACAATTTCTTAGACTTTCACCTCAAAGAGCTACTCTTATAATAATCATTTTGCCAGCTTCAAACTGTCCTACTAGCAGAATGGAACTTCAGTGTGTGAGTCATGTGTCTACAAACCCAGCTGAAAGAAGTGTATAAAATTCTGCATCCTTATTAGTTGATGGAATCAAAAGAAGCAAAAAATCAGAACACATCAACTTACAAATTAAGACTAGAAAATATGTGGTATGGCTTCCTCCCACACCACTTCAAATATTGTTACTTGATCATAGCACTTTTCATAACACCTCACTAAGTAGATACTCAGACTCAGATTTCTTTTGTAAGCAGAATTTCAGTCTGTGTGTTATGGGCACCCTAGGTAAAATCCTGTTTGACACCATGAAATAAATATAAATTACATTTATGACTGAAAAAATAAAATAAAAATTGGTTTATAAGACACTATATACCTTTGCCCTTCATTTTCCTTTTGCCTTCCTAGAGGTGTTAGCTTTATAATTCAAAAATATTTATTATCTCAGATTTACTTTAACCAGTGAACACTCAAGTTTTCATTTATCTATCCAGTATTTTATCTGTTATAAAGATAATAATACAACATTTAGATGAGATCAAGTACTTTCAGGGTGGTGTGGCCATAGGCAAAGATAATATAATATTAGAGAACTTGATTGAACAATTGTTCATGAGTTTATTTCCAGTGTTCATTATACACACACACACACACACACTCCAGTGTTCTTGCCTGGAGAATCCCAGGGATGGGGGAGCCTGGTGGGCTTGCGTCGATGGGGCCGCACAGAGTCGGACACGACTGAAGCATCTTGGTAGCAGCAGCAGCACACACATATATATATATACACACACACACACAAACACATATGTACATAATATATAGCATATCTATCCCTGCAAAATTTATCATTAAGTGTTTTAATATTTTAGATACAGAGGATGGGCACAGGATAAAGAATAAACATTCACTCAGCAGTTGGCATCACATGAATGCTTTGGATAAAGAGACATTTGTGTTCCCTTTGTATCTATTAAGCAGGGACTAACTTTCCCGCTAGAGATTAATTGAAGTAGTCTTTCTTATAAAAATATTGAATCCCTATATTGTATACCTGAATAAGTCAACTATACTTTAATTTTGGCTCTTCCCAGGGAGCACTAATGGTAAAGAATCTGCCTGCCAGTGCAGGATATATAAGACCCATGGGTTTGATCCCTGGATCGGGAAGATTCCTCTGAAGCAGGAAATGGCAGCCCACTCTAGTATTCTTGGTGGCAGAATCCCCGGACAGAAGAACCTGGAGGGCTACAGTCTCTGGGGTTGCAAAGAGTTAGACATGACTGAGTGTCTGAGCACATACTTCAGTTGGAAAAAAAAATCTTTGCTATGTCATGAGTGCAAGGCAGGGTGATGTTATAGAGAGTCAGACATTTTATATATCAGAGGGGAAAGCCATAATACATTTAAACACCTAGCAGATTTCCTCGGACACAAAGGCAACCACGCCTGCTATTCTGGTGTAATTATTAATAGCATCTGTCTGTTTGGACAATGGATTATATAGTCATTTACATAATAGGTACTTAGCAAATGTTAATATTCTCTTCAGTATCCTAATTTGAATAATAATGTATATGCACGCATGCATGCTCACTCATGTCTGATTCTATGCGACCCCATGGACTGTATCCCACCAGTCTCCTCTCTCCATGGAATTCTCCAGACAAGAATACTGGAGTGGGTTGCCATTCCTTTCTCAAGAGGATCTTCCAACCCAGGGATCGAACCTGGATCTCCTGCATTGCAGGCAGATTCTTTACCGTCTGAGCCACCAGGGAAGCCTGATAATGTATATGGTCACCATTTAATAAATGGTAATTTCTTTTCTTTTTAACAGAAACAGTATTATGGTAAAACTAAAGTCATTTATTTATTCATTCATTCATTCAATTATTTGAGTGCTTGCTGTGTTCTGGGTACTGGTAAAATTGTAGGGAACAAGATAAGCAAACTTCATGACCTCAGGGAATGTGTATTTTAGTGAAAAAGCAGACTCTAGAGTAGTAAATAAATATACAGTATACTTTTAGGTACTGACACATACTTAACATAAGCTAAAGATAGATAATTGAAAATAAAATGTTGAGGGAGAATGTAGGTACATTGAGATAGAGAAGACATCTTTCAGAGGATGACGCTTGGGAAAACATCAAATGACCTGAGGGAGAGTGCCATGTAGATATCTTAAAGAAGAGTTTTTCCAGGAGAGAAAACACCTGGTGGTCCAGGGGCTAAGACTCTGTGCTCCTCATGCAGGGGGCCCAGGTTTCCTGCATGCTGCAGCTAGGACCTGCTGCAGTCATATAGTGTTCAGCCATTGAGTTGGAAAAGACACTTGGCATATTTGACTAGCAACAAGACCAGCGTAGCTGGTACAAAGTGTGCAGAGAATGGATGGGGTTGGAGGGAGGTTGAGTGTCATGGTAAAGGGTCTGAATTGTCTTCAAAATGCACTGGGAAGTTACTGGAGGTGGACACAATCTTAATTTAACTTCTAAAATGATCATCCTGCATGCTATGTGAAGAAAAGTCTGCAGAGAAGTGTATCACATTCCTCAAATGCACATCATCAGGTACTGTCAGCTGCACACCTATCTCTGAGCTCATTGATCCTCATTTCACCCACCCACCATGGTTTCCAAATTAATGTGAGCATGACCTGAGATTACATTTTCTCAGGCCTCTTACCTTCCATTATAGGGCCTTATTGAGGTGTGAGATGCGTGAGATCTTACTAGTTAGTATCCACGCAAGTACAATCTGGAATTATAAGGGAATTAACTCTAGAAGAGAGAATGTGGACAAATTTTTTTTTCTCTCTTCCTCAGAATTGTCTTGAGTTAGAGTAGCTCTTGTGGTCTGTTAAACATTTGTCTTGAAAGAGTGTGCAATGCATTATTCTTGGTGCCAATCCATGGGCAGCATTGTAGTGTACTCTGCTATTGGCTCAATTCTCTATCTCACCTATCATTTCCATTATTCTATATCCTTTGGGAGTGCACTTTCTAACATAAGAGAAACATAAATTCTTTCCCTTCCTCTACTTTCTGGGGAAAGCAGGCTAAGATGTGAAGAAGAGGACAAGTATAAAGACCAGTTGACAATATATTAAAGTCATCCAGGCAGGAGATGCTGGTGGACTTGGAATCCAGTGTTTGCTATTGTCTGGTAATCAAGAATGTGATTTAATTATATTATTTCGATTTTTTCTTTCTTCATCACCATATCAGCTACCTGATATTTTATCCTTGCAAGAAATACTGTTGAAGATGGTTTTATTTTGATTTTTATCCTCCTCCAGCAACTTTTTTCATTTTTATAACTATGTCATTCTAGTACTCAAAAGCCTTTGTCCTTCAGTTTATCACCATATTAAATTTTAATTCTTTTGTTTATGTTTCATGCTCTTCCATTAGTTGCCTCATTAAAACTACCCGAATTTATGTTATACTTCTTAAAATATAGTAATCTCCTTACTGCTCAGTGTGTTCTTATTCCTAGGATTTTCTATATGTTACCTTCTCCATAGCCAAATAATATCAAATAGTGACAGTTTTACTTCTTCCCCTTCAAGTTGGATACTTTTTCTCTTTCTTGTCGTGTTTTTTTTTTTTTTTTTTCTTTTGGTCTGGTTGCTGTGGCTAGACCTTCCAATACTGTGTTAAATAGAAGTGGCAAGAGTGGGCAGTCATGTCTTGTTCCTGAAATCTATAAGAAAACTTTTTAGATTCTCACTGTTGAGTGTCGTGTTAGTTGGGGATTTGTCATCATCATGTGTGTGTTTAGTCAGTCAGGCGTGTCTGACTCTTTGCGACCCCATGGACTGTAGCCCGCCAGGCTCCTCTGTTCATCGGGATTCTCCAGGCAAGAATACTGGAGTGGGTTTCCATGCCCTCCTCCAAGGGATCTTCCCAACCCAGGGATTGAACCCAGGTCTCCCACACTGCAGGTGGATTCTTCACCATCTGAGCCACAAGGGAAGCCCATGTGGATTTGTCATAAATGTCCCTTATTATGTTAAGATATTTACCATCTATATCCAGTATGTGAAAGTTTTTATCATGGATGAATGTTGAATTGTTGAATGCTTTTCTGTATCTCTTGAAATGATAGTGTGATCTTTATCCTTTTGTTAATGTAATGTAGCACATTGATTAATTTGCAAATATTGAACTATTTTTACATCCTTGATATAAATCTCACTTCAGAGAGTTCTTCCTTGCTATATATTGCTGGATGTAATTTATTGATCTTTGTTGAGGACTTCTGCATGTATGCTCACCAAAGATATTGCCGTATTATTTACTTTCTGCCCTATTGTATCTTTGTCTAGTTTCAATACCAAAGTAGTGATGGCCTTGTAGAATGAACTGGGGAAATGTTCCATATTCTTCAATATTTTGAGTAGTTTGGGAAGAATAACTCTTCTTTATATGTTTGACAGAATTATCCTGTGACATTATGTGGCCCTAGACTTTTGTTTTCTGAGATTTTTTAAACTACAAATTCAGTTTCACTGTGAATGATCAGTCTGTTCAAATTGCCGATTTCTTCTTGATTCAGTTTTGGCAGGTTGTATGTTTTTAGAAATTTCTTCATTTTTTTCTTAGTTGTACAGTTTGTTGGCATGTACCCATTTATAGCATTTCCTTATGATTATTTTATATCTTTGAGGTTTTCAGTTGTTATTTCTCCTCTCTATCTTATTTTGTTTAGTTGGGTCCTCTCTTTGGGTGAGCCTGGCTAAAGTCTTATCAATTTTGTTTTTATCTTTAAAAAAAAAAAACTAGCTCTTGATTTCATTGATCTTTTCTCTTGTTTCCATGGTCTATGTTTTATTTATCACCCCTCTGATCTTTATTATATCTTTCTTTCTGCTGACTTTGGGCTTTTTATTTCTTTTCCTAATTCTTTCAGCTGGTATGTTAGGTTGTTTGAGACTTTTCTTGTTTCATGAGGAAGGCCTTTATCATGTAAACTTTCCTCTTAGAACTGCTCTTACTGCATACCAGTGGTTTTAGAAAGTTTCATTTGCATTTTCTGATTGCATCTTTGGTTTCATCATTGACTCATTGGTCTTTCCATATGTTGTTCCATTTGCTGTATACATTTAGGTACTCCCTGTATTGGGTGAGTCTATATTAATGGATGCAATGCCCTCTTATTGTATTGGTCTCTTAATCAGTATGCAATAACCTTCTTTGTCCTTTATTATACTCTTTGCTTTGAAGTGTGTTTTGTCTGATATGAGTATGGCTACCCCTGGTTTTTTGTTGTTACTGTTTGCATGAAATATCTTTTTCCATCCCCTCACTTCGTCTATGTGTGTCTTTAGTCCTGAAATGAGTCTCTTGTAGGCAGTATATTGAAGAGTTTTGTTTTGTTTTTCTCATTCAGCCACCCTATGTCTTTTGATCAGGGCATTTAATCCACTGACATTTAAATAATTATTGATAGTTATGTACTTATACGGACTTCCTTGGTGACTCAGTGGTTAAAAAAAAAAAAAAACACCTGCCAGTGCAGGAGATTCTATGCTGGGTCAGGAAGATTCCCTGGAGAAAGAAATGGCAGCCCACTCCAGTATTCTTGTCTGGAGAATTCCATGGAATTCTCCTGACCGGCTACAAAAGAATCAAATACAATTTAGCAACTAAACAACAACAGCAATGTACTTGCATGTCATTTTATTACTTGTTTTCCAGTTATTCTATAGTTCTTTTACATTTATTTCTAATTCTTTTTTTTTCTTATGGTTTGATACTTTTCTTTAGTAGTATTTTTAAATTATTTTCTTTTTGGTTTTTGCTTATCTATTGTAGCTTTTCAGTTTATGGTTACCATAGCGTTCATATGTTGACCCATAATTATATCTGCTCTAAATGGTAGTCTTTTAAGTTAGGATACATTCTAAAAGGTCTACATTTTTAAATCTTCTCCCTAGGAGAGGATTTTTGTATTTTTGATGTCATGTTTTATGTCTTTGTGCTTATCCCTTAGCAGTTTATTACGGTAGTTATAGTGATTTTTACAATATTTTGTCTTTTAATCTATATACTGGCCTATTTAAGTAATTATCAGTCCTTACTACATATTTGTCTGTCTTTCCTAGTGGGATTTTCTCTTTCCTATAGATTCTATTTTTCCATTTAGAGAAGACCCTTCAACATTTATTTTAGGGTGAGTTTAGTATTGATGAAGTCTTTTAGTTTTGCTTGTCTAAGTTCTTCATCTTTCCTTCTATTCTAAATTATAGCCTTTCTTGGTAGAGTATCCTAGGTTGCAATTTTTTTCCCTTTCAGCACTTTGCATATATCATGCAACTCCCTTCTGACCCTCAAAGTTTATGCAGAGAAATCAGCAGATAGCCTTAAGGGGATTCCCTTCTTTAAGACTCTCTGTTTTACTCTTGCTGCCTTTAGAATTCTCTATATAATTTTGACTTTTACAGTTTTGATTATGATGTTTTCGTTCGGGTCTTTTGGGGTTCATTTTGTTTGAGTCCCTCTGTGTTTTCCATACCTGAATACTTTGTCTGTTTCCTTCATCAGGATTGGAAAGTTTTCAAGCATAGTTTCCTCAAACACGTTTTCAATCCCCTTCCTCTCTTCTCCCTCTGAGACACTTACAAGGTGAATGTTAGTGTGCCCAATTTACCTCAGATATCTTTCTGAAAATCAGCTTATTCTTTTAACTACGCTGGGTCTTTGTTGCTGTGCAGGCTTTTCTCTAGTTGTAGTGAGTAGAAGCTCCTCTCCAGTGGTGCAGCAGCTTCTCGTTGCGATGGCTTCTCCCGTGGAGCACAGGCGCAGCATGTCCAGCCTGTGCAGCCTGTGAGCTCAGGCGCCGCGGTTCCCAGGCTCCGGAGCACCGGCTCAGTAGTTCGGGCACGTGGGCTTAGTTGCTCTGCAACATGCGGGATCTTCCTGGATCAGAGATCAAACTGGTGTCTCCTGCATTGGCGGGCATATTCTTTACCACTGAGCCACCAGGAAAGCCTCTCAGAGATCTCTTAAAGTATATTAATTTTTAAAAATTTGTTTTTCTTTTTGCTTTTATTAGTGGATTGATTCAATTATCTTATCTTCCAAATAACTTATATATTCTCCTGTGTCAGTCTGTTAGTCCCTCTAGTGTAGTTTCTATTTCCTTCTAATGGGTGTTTTATTTGAAACTTCATTTCTGATTGGGTCTTTTTTACATTTCCTAGTTCCTTGTTAAAATTTTCACTGTGCTAACTTATTCATTTCCCTAATTTAGTTAGCATTTTTAACACCAAAGCTTTGAATTCTTTATCTGATAAGTTATTTCTGAGGATTTTTAGGGACTTTTTTTTTTTGCTCTTTCCGTTGAGAGCACTTCCTCTGCCTCTTCATTTTGCTTAACTTTCTCTCTCTCTCTGAATTTAGGTTAAACAGTTACCCACTGAGATCTCAAAGGGGTGTTCTTATGTGGGAGCATCATTATACAAATTGTGTGTACCCAGTGCATTTGGTGGAAAAGCTGGGTTTGACATGGATGCAAAGTACATCTTTCCTCAGGGTGTACTGACAGTTAACCACCTTGGTACAGGGTGTGACTGGAGATGGAGGGAGCCAGGTTTGAGTTGGGACTTTCCCTCTGCTCAGTGCCCTCTGTCAGGTTTGGGATCTGTTCCCAAGCTGCTGTAGCAGAAGCCCTGGGGCTTGAGCACAAGCTGGCTCTGTTCCCTTGATGTGTGTGTTTTCTTCTCTCCCCACACTGGGACCTTGCCCTGGAGTCAGGGGAATGCTAAAGCAGAAGGGGGCTCGTGTTAGCCACAGAGAATTGCCCAGGCTGTCTGCAGTGCCCTGCCCGTTGAGACATTCACGATTGTTTCTCTCATTTTGCACAGATGCAGCTTTGTGTACAAGTTCCCTTTGTCACTTACAGTGGGTCGCTGACCCCAGCTATCGCCACCCCCGCCCTTTTGTGGATTCGCACTGCAGGACAGGCAGGGCCCACATGGGCTTTTTGCCTGGACTGGGGCAGGAGCAGCTGCTGCCAGGGTTGCAGGCTGCTTCCAATGTTCTACTTGAGAAAGTGCCAGTGATCGACCCCTGCCCCACCTGAACTCCGCCTGAGATACGGGCACCTCTCCATCTATCGGCTGATCTTCACATTCTGGCATATAAAATATTCTTCTCATTATGTCAGCAAAATGAAATAACTGTCAGTATCCTTTTTTGAAGGTCAAACTGTCTTTTTAAGTCATTTAGTTCTTAGTTTTCCATTTGCATATAGAAATATCATAGGTGTACTTAGCCCTTTCCTTTAAGTATCAAGAAAAATGGTGGCTTTCTTTTATTATTTTGGTTCCAGAAGAATAAAAGCAATATTGAGGTTTCTGATGGCAGCTTTAAAATAGCTTTGAACAGCCCTAGATATTAGAAAAGGAGAAATTTGTTCAGTTATCATGTAAACCTAGTTTAGTGTTATTATTCAGAACACCTTAGATGCATCTATGATATTAGCCAAGTGATATCTGTATTTCCTCTATGTGTTCATCATTGGAAAATAATTCATTCAATGTCTATAAACACTGTATTTGCTGCTTCTTTGCCTTGATATTAATATGAAAATTTAGTCGTAAATTAGATATATTAGAAAAAAGATTATTGAACTTTAAGTACCGTGTATTTACCATGTGTATGTTTAGAACTTAATAAATTTAATTATGTTTAACACTTGAAGTAATATAATATGCTGCCATTTGAGTATAAGAAACCAGGTCATATTGGTTCCATTTATCTGGTCATAAATTTTTCACTTTAATATAGAATATTTTATGCATATATCCATTTTACATCCATAGTTAAGAATATAAAAACTAGATATTTATAGTTATAAACAAAGTACTTGGTCTTGCTTTCCCATGATTCAAAAGTGTTCTTATCCATCCAGGAATGAATACTTAACAATTTTAGCATCATGTTGCACTACGTCAACATGAATACCAGCATCAGCATGGAGATATATTAGTCACTTATGTAAATCAGTATAGAATTTCTGACTTTTGGAACTATCAGTCAAAACTGAGCAATGGAGGTAACATGGATAATACTGACATAGTGTGAGTGAAGCACCTCATATCTATAGTACATGGATAGCTCATTTATGTTTTTCTCTTACTCCTGTATGCATTATTCCCATAGAAAATACAATTCTCCAAGGGATTTATTTTTAGAGGACAAAACCCAGCATGGAAAGCTCTGGTCGAGAAGTTGAGATGGGATTGGTTTGTTCAGTTGGTGACAATAGAACTGTCATCAGAAATTGTCAGTAATTTTTCTCATACAAGTATATTTAATTACAATTCTGGATAATCAACAGTAGCCTATGCTTTTTGAATATTTATGTTCCAAGGGTTATGTTTACTAAAAGTTCATAGTCATAAAAGGTAGCTCAGTGTCACTAAACATGTTCAAGGTCATCCCAATGTACATGGGGTCTTTGAAATTACATTCTTTGAAGGCATTTAGAAAAAATCTGTGTGAGGTAAATAGGTTACAAACTTTGAAAAGGATTCATCTGAAGAAATAGGCCTTCAATTATGGTTCATATGCCCTCACCTCCATTTGATAATCTTACAGTAAGGTCACTGCCATGGGCCTCTTACATGTACTTTCAAAGCTGTAAAGATAATTAACTCTGGATCCAAGGTTAGGCAGAGTTGTATAGATGGAGTTGAAACCACATTTACTGTTGTTGTTTTTTTTTGTTGCCTTGTAAATAATTGAAAGGTCTTCATGCATGAGTAAATGTGTTGTTTTGTGTAAGCTATATACTCTAGGTACAGTGTAAAATATATTTGACTTTATAATGTGCTGAAAACATTTTGAAAGATGAAAGGACATTGATACTTAAGGTTGGAAGAGTAATCCCTTAGGATTAAGCTCATGAATAAGAATTAATTTCATGTTTAACGTGGTTTCACTCACTTTGCTGTCTGTGTTCTGCAGTATGCCACATGGCTGACTGCACTTGGTTTTCAAAATTTGATTTTATGTTTCTCAATTGTGGCTTATCTATTTAATGATTACATATTATCATACTTGAAGCAGTACATGGTCAGTTTTTCAAAATCTTGCTGTCAGGGTATTACCAAAGGGTGTTATGTGAATCTCTATCAAAGTAAAAATGTGTTCATGTTTTGAATGATCAAATATGTGCCCATATATTTGATGCTTACTTAAAAAAAAAACAAACACCCTCTCTTTTGTGAAGATAAAATCATACCTCTGCTGTGAGGATTTTTCTAGAGAAACACTTTTTAAAATCCTTAATTAATGAATGGTATTGGTCTTAACATATGTGTGATTGTGTAAATATTCACTTACTACTTTTGCTGAAATGCCTGAAATGCATAATAACATACATAAACAGTATATTCATTTTAATGTTAGTGTCACACTAAAATAAACTGGACTTAGGGCACCATTATTTTTGGTAATGATTAGGATGATCAAATATATAAGGCTTTTTAATAGCATTTTTGAAGGAGAGGACTGGAAGGCCACGTGTCAAAATACTTCTTATATCAACAAGATTTCTCTGTTTCCATGACACAAATTAGATTCTTTTGTAAAAGTTACCTGAGATTTAGTCTATAATTTGATTTCCTTTGTCATTTCAACCACATTACATTTCTGTTTTACATGTGGATTGATTTCTGTCTGGCTTCTTGCTTTTATTATTTATTTAGATCAGGCAGTTGAACTTTAACTCCACAAATGAAATAAAGTAGACAATAATGAAATAATAAAAGAAAAAATGATCTTGAGATAACAGAACTAGACCAGTTTTGACCCAAGCAATTGACTTTAAGAATTCACCATAAACATGTAATTTCTATTAATCTCTCCAAGGCATAATGAAAGTACTTAGGACCCTTAATTTGATGAGTAAAACATATGCATTATACATAGTTAATGAATCTTTCTTGTCAGGCTTCCCAGGTAGCTCAGCTGGTAAAATCCACCTGTGATACAGGAGACCCGGTTTGGTTCCTGGGTTGGGAAGATCCCCTGGAAAAGGGATAGGTTACCCATCCCAATATTCTTGGGCTTCCCTGGTGGCTCAGCTGTTGTATTAAGAAGCACTTATTCCCTGTCAGCAGCATGGTAGGCACTCTTACACGGTAATCAGAGGTTATTTTCCCTCAAGGATTTTCAGAAGTTATAGATACAAAGCTTATTTTTATGAAAGGTAGCAAAATAATTAAATAAAAAAATACTTCCTTGTATATAATGGAACATCAATACAATATTATGTGACATTGTATATAGTACAAGACAAATAATAGGCATAGTGAATAAGATTACAGGATTTCAAGAAGAGAAATAGATTCACCTTAAAGAAAAGGGACAAAGTTAAATGAACTGTCTTGAAGGGAGTTAATTAGGTTTCAGAGAGGCCCAAAAGAGCATTTTTAAGCATATAGTAATCAAAGCAAATTGCAAAGTGAGAGCATGTATGTGTGGTATCCCCTGGGGAAGGTGGAGAAGCTGTTTTAACTGTAGTAGAGAGTTGGTGACAGAGAAGGCAATGGCACCCCACTCCAGTACTCTTGCCTAGAAAATCCCATGGATGGAGGAGCCTGGTGGGCTGCAGTTCATGGGGTTGCAAAGACTCGGACACAACTGAGTGACTTCACTTTCCCTTTTCATTTCATGCATTGGAGAAGGAAATGGCAACCCACTCCAGTGTTCTTGCCTGGAGAATCCCAGGGACGGGGGAGCCTGGTAGGCTGCCGTCTATGGAGTCGCACAGAGTTGGACACAACTGAAGAGACTTAGCAGCAGAGAGCTGGCGTAGAAGAAAGAAATATGAATGAAAAGCTCAACCAAGATTGCCTTGTGGAGGGTGAATGAGTGCACTAACTGAGGAGCTATCAGTGGATTGAGAGAGACTCAGGAGACAGAAAAGAAAATATGAAAGGGAAATTCAGTGAAAGAGATGACTTAGAAATGGGTGGGCAGCAGGCTACAGTAAATGAATAGTATTGCTCCAAAGATAAAAGAACTGAACATAGAGTTATAACTACTGACCAGTGTTCAGGAGGATAAACATTTACTTAGCTGAAATGTTTGGGTGAAGAAGAGAAGTTGTGGACAAAAATAACCTGTATTTAGTTGTTTTTGAAAAAGGTGAGGAAGATAAAAACACGATAGTCAAGAAGTAACTTAAAAATATTTATTTTATAATAATATACTGTAATGTCGGGGAAGGCAATGGCACCCCACCCCAGTACTCTTGCCTGGAAAATCCAATGGACGGAGGAGCCTGGTGGGCTGCAGTCTATGGGGTCGCTAACAGTCGGACAGACTGAGCGACTTCACTTTCACTTTTCTCTTTCATGCATTGGAGAAGGAAATGGCAACCCACTCCAGTATTCTTGCCTGGAGAATCCCAGGGACGGGGGAGCCTGGTGGGCTGCCGTCTATGGGGTCACACAGAGTCGGACACGACTGAAGTGACTTAGCAGCAGCAACATACTGTAAGGTATGATATAGATTAATACTTTGTGCTTTAAAACATTATACTTGTATAAGACAAAAATATAAATTAAAAAGAAGGGAAAGTAAGATTAAAGAATTTAGAGTACCTTTAATGTCCTCCAGAAGCTCCATTTGTTTTTATTTTATATATTTTAAGATAAAAAAATGTAGAAAATATTTATCAGTTTAATTAACATTAACATAATTATTATCCACTAGTATTGTTTTTAAAAATGCTTCACTTCTTTATTTTAATTCATGTTAAGCATATTGAATATAAAATTCCAAGCTCTGATTCTAAGCTCAGCAAGATTTAATATTTGGTGCCATGTCTAGGTGCAAAATAATTGTGCAACAAAGATAAGTGAATCCAAAAAAAGAGACTGTATTAATATGCATGCTTACTAAATCATACTAGTCATTTCAAATCTGCTTACTAATGAGAGAAATTAGGCTACTGTTGTTGAATACTTCAACATTAATTATTGACTGGTTATATCTGTGTCTTCACTAATGTCAATCAGTTGTTTGGCAGACTAATTGAAAGTCTTTTTTCCCTATGCCATCAATAAATAGGTCTAAAACCTACTAAAGTTCTTTATTTCAAATACTTGAACAAGTAAGCAAATTTTGAGTCCAAATATAAGTGTGCATAGTGCCCATGGGTACTTCATTTGCTTAAAATACTACCTTGAAAAGACAGACAAATATATTTATGTTTTCCAAACCACCTACTAGGCAGAATTCTTCTCAGTTCAGTTCAGTTGCTCAGTTGTGTCCGACTCTTTGCGACTCCATGGACTGTAGCACGCCAGGTTTCCCTGTCCATCACCAACTCCTGGAGCTTGATCAAACTCATGTCCATCGAGTCGGTGATGCCATCCAACCATTTCATCCTCTGTCATCCCCTTCTCCTCATGCCTTCAATCTTTTCCAGCATCAGGGTCTTTCCCAATGAGTCAGTTCTTCGCATCAGGTGGCCAAAATAATGGAACTTCAGCTTTAGCATCAGTCCTTCCAATGAATATTCAGGACTGATTTCCTTTAGGATTGACTGGTTTGATCTCCTTGCAGTCCAAAGAGAATTCTTGTAGAATTCCTGTAGAAGGCAGTAAATTTGGGTTTCATTTTTTAATAAAAGAAAACTGTTCAATGTATTTTAAATCTGATTCTTCTTGGAAGTGTTTTACCTGAGTAAACCAGCACAACATTTGGTAGTATAAATGATATTCAGGATAACTGTCCATATATCATTACCGAGTATTGTTAAGAATTTACTGTAGATCTTGGTCTTGTATTTGCTTATGTGCTTGCCTGCTTGCTTCTAAAACTAGTATAGAATATTTGGCCCTTCATGCTTCTACTTCTTTCTTGCCTTGCACTAAGAAGAATACAGTGAAAGAAATTTACATGACATATCTGTTCATAACCTTACTCTAGAACCTGCTTGATCAGTTGTTACTCTTACAGAGCATGGTTGCTCCTCACAAAACACCACTTTTGGTAAATGTCAGAATTCTTGTAGAATTCCTGTAGAAGGCAGTAAATTTGGGTTTCATTTTTTAATAAAAGAAAACTGTTCAATGTATTTTAAATCTGATTCTTCTTGGAAGTGTTTTACCTGAGTAAACCAGCACAACATTTGGTAGTATAAATGATATTCAGGATAACTGTCCATATATCATTACCGAGTATTGTTAAGAATTTACTGTAGATCTTGGTCTTGTATTTGCTTATGTGCTTGCCTGCTTGCTTCTAAAACTAGTATAGAATATTTGGCCCTTCATGCTTCTACTTCTTTCTTGCCTTGCACTAAGAAGAATACAGTGAAAGAAATTTACATGACATATCTGTTCATAACCTTACTCTAGAACCTGCTTGATCAGTTGTTACTCTTACAGAGCATGGTTGCTCCTCACAAAACACCACTTTTGGTAAATGTCATCTAACCATGCACAACATATCTTTATCCATACATCTTATATACTGTCTCAAACTAAACTTTTCATGAGCTATGACAGAATACTTTCATGTTTGTATCTGCCTATGAGCAACATCACCAAATTGCATAATTTGACATGCCTCTTCTGTCAAGTCATCAGCCATGTTCCCTGTGGGATTCTTCCTGAAAGTTTGCTGACAAAGGATTTCATTTCAGTTGTCACCTTTTTGTTTAACACGTATTATTTCAGTCATTTCCTTTGACCAGGGCAAAGAAAGCTATATTCTTCTAATGGTACAATTTCCTTTCATTATTAGGTTAGAAATTTCAAGATACTTCAAAATGCTGTTTAATTTAGAACATTTCTATTAAGTGATAATTCATAACACAGTATTGCTGGAAAAGAGACAGAAGTTTGTCATTATTAACAGAATCTTTAGTTTTAAAATATCTTATTCACCATGAAGCCTGAAGGTACTGGAAAATAAACACATTGTACTAATATTTAGTGTACATATTGATATGGGCAATCTTTGATACTGATACTGAGTGCCTGTAATATTTTGAGGGAAGTTTAGGATTTGATCAATGCAAATCTCAAAATATAGAGTGCAGTTATGCTAGTTAGTAAGTGCTTTGTGAATTATAATTCAAATAATATTCTTAGTCATTCCATAGGTCAGTTTCTTATTAGATATGACTATATTGTCATTCTACCCTGAATAATGGAGTGGGTATTCAGGGTAATATCTTCTCCAGCAGATCTTCCCAACCCAGGAATCGAACCAGGGTCTCCTGCATTGCAGGTGGATTTGTTTTTTACCAGCTGAGCTACCAGGGAAGCCCATACCCCCTGCAAACTCCCAAATGACTGAAAAAGAGTTTGTAATAGGAAAAGGAAAATCAGCATTGTCAGTTTCTTGTTCATTCATGTTTGCACACTTTGTCCTATCTTTAATTCACGTTCACACTTTCATGCCATTTATTTATTTTGGGAAAATTGATTTATGCTACTCTGGATTGTGTAATGGACTTCCCTGGGGACTCAGTGGTAAAGAATCTGCCTACCAAGGCAGGAGACACGGGTTCAGTTCCTGGGTCAGAAAGATCCTTTGGAGAAGGAGATAGCAACCTACTCCAGTATTCCCTGCCTGAGAAATCCCACGGACAGAGGAGCCTCTTCTTTCATAGTCCATGGGTTGCAAAAGAATCAGAAATGACTTGGCGGCTAAGCAGCAAGATTATATAATACTTCAATCAATGTATTAATGTACTAGGAAACTCCAATATGTTAAACAAGTGAAAATGTAAGAAAAAAAATTAAATATGCCTTTGCTTGATCTAATTCTGACTTTCAGAATAGCATAGGTAGCCAGTGAACTAAGTAAGGCACCAGTATTGATTGGTACACGAAATATTAGCAATTCTTAATGTGCTCTTTATTTTATAGATGAAATATAATTTGACTAAAAATTAATAAAGTACCTGGAGAACGTTTTGTAGATTCAGATAAAGCAAGTCTGGAGTGGACTCTGAGAGTCTGCATTTTTAACAAGCTGCTGGTAACTCAGGCTTCTGGTCCCTGGACCACACTTGGCATAACAAGATTCTACAGCATTTTAGTGCGTCTTATCACAAACACCTTTAGGAAGCTTGCTTCCAATTTGAAGACAGCTATAGACAATAGGGTGTCATTTAAGGGCTTTGTAAGAGAAAATACAATCAGGTTTATTTTAAGAACCGAATAGTGAATCAGGTTAGTACGTTATTGCAGCTGTTCACTCAGTCATGTCTGACTCTTTGCAACCCCATGGACTGCAGCACGCCAGGCTTCCCTGTCCTTCATCTCCCAGAGCGAGCCCAGACTTGTGTCCGTTGAGTGGGTGACGCCATCCAACCATCTTGTCCTCTGTTGTCCCCTTTTCCTCTTGCCTTCAGTCTTCCCCAGCATCGGGGTTATCAAATTATTGCAGTAGTCAGGTAAGAAGGGCTAGCATTGTTAATGGAAATGAAAAATACTGGCTGTATCCTAAGGGAAAAGAAAATCTCAGTCATATGAATGACCAAACCGTATTGATATTGGAATACCTTAAAATGTTGAGATGCTTTTCTGTCATCAGTATAAAATAGAAATAGATCTCCTTCTAGGTAAACAGGAAAATATAAAGAACACAATGATATCTCTCATTTTTTAAAAGCATGAAACCCTCATTGGCATTCCACATCTATTCATTGTGCTTGATTTGGTAACTGTGTGTTTCAGTTATTTCAATATTTTGATCTCAAAATGAATTTAGAGAAATGTAGTATATTCCTTGTAATAAGTGTTTTTAGAGATGATATATTTATTCACTTCCTGCGCCACTGGATCACTGTTTTAAATTGCTCCTTCCCCTTATTTTGGGTATTAACCATTTCGGATCTTTGTAGGGAGTAACAGAACAGGAAGGGAATCGCTGCAATTAGAGAATGAAAATATGATAGCCTAGAAAAATATGTCAGTGAAAGGAAAGACTAGGAGACGGTAGGGGAGAAATGAATGAGGAGTTCAAGAGAGTTGAAAATGAGTATCTGATGATATTGGTAAGAACCTGGAGGTAAGAACGTCACAAATACGTATCCATTGCCTGCTGCATTCCTGGTAAAATGGCAGAATATAGTCAGCTGCAGCCTACATTTTCATTAGCAAGACAGTACCTATCATGTGATAGAATAGCACACTGGGGTTCAAGATTAAAATAAAAAATGATTTGGTGCCTTTAACAGGGACCTCAGAACCTCTGTCATCTAGCTACTGGTTGGTGTATCATGTAGCTCTCATCCGAACAGCAACCTTGTCAAGAAGTATTCCCCAAACCTCTGGTTTCCATTACAAGAAAGGCAGGATAGATATGAGAAATTACTCTTTGGTGACTGAAAAGTAATTTAGAAAACATGCAGCCAACTAGGTATGATGTATTTATGTTTTATGATCCCCAAATCAGTGTTCTTTCTTCAGACTATGGGAAACAGTGTAAAGGGAAAATAAGTTAATTTCGGCACTACTCACGTACTGGTCAGAATTCATGTGGTACTCACAGATAAAATAGCCAATGTGAAAAAAATATTGGTCCAAACTGTATTTCTCCTTGATTCAGGTATTCCATGGGGGAGTCAGAATCTGTTTAGGATATCAGCACAGTCATTGTCTACCTCAATCAGTTTAATGCAAAGAGGGGAAGGAGAGTCATTAGGATGCAAAAAAAGAAAAAATAATCAATTCTGAGCATCTGTCTGCATGCAGACCTCAGGCCAAAACAGATTGAGTACCAAAAAGTAGACAAAGGGAAATCCCAGATTTCACTGTGCAGTTCTTTGGTGCTGCTCCTATTACGTGACTAATGGATCTTTCATTTTGAATCATTGTATTTTACAGCTGCATGCAATCATTACTCCTAAGACTAAAACTATGATGTGTGGCAGAAGCTTTAGATGAGATGAGGTATGATGGATTGTCATGGTCAAATTATTAATAGAAAGGTTCATTTTCTAATAGAAGTATAAAATATGGTATTTTATTTACATCTCCCTTTTGAGCTCTGGTTCTAGCTGCCAAAATGAACTGTATCACTCAAGACTACACAACTTTGCCAAACGATCTAGGGCATTTGGCAGAACATCGATCAAATTTTATTTTACTCTGAAAGTGAAAAGTGAAGTTGCTCAGTCGTGTCCGCTCTTTGTGACCCCATGGACTGTAGTCTACCAGGCTCCTCCCTCCATGGGATTCTCCAGGCAAGAATACTGGAGTGGGGTGCCATTTCCTTCTCCAGGGGATCTTCCCGACCCAGAGATCAAACCCTGATCTCCTGCATTCCAGGCAGACACTTTAACCTTTGAGCCACCAGGGAAGTCTTTTTTTTTTTTTTTTTTTTAAATTTTACTCTAGTTCTTATAAAAAATGTTTCACATCACCATGTTTCTCTAGAAAGCAGTTTTTTTCTAAATACTGTTAAATCATGATCAGACCACAGTGTGATAACCACAATGAAAGAAGAACAGTGCAAATTAGTGTGCTAATTGAATTGTTTCTGTTGAAACATTACGATTTTATGTCACTTTCAGTATATTTATACTATAAATGTAAATGTTAATATTGAAACACTATTCAATTATTGTCTCTTTTTTATAGATAAAAACAAAGAGACATACAAGATAAAGTCATTCATGAAGGACACCTAGCAAATAATTATTGAACATACAGTTTGAACCAAATTATGAATCTAACTGGGCTTCCCTGGTGGCTCACTTGGTAAAGAATCTGCCTGTGATGAAGGAGACCCAGGTTCAATCCCTGGGTCAGGAAGATCCCCTGGAGAAGGAAATGGCAGATTACTTCAGTATTCTTTCCTGGAGAATCCCATGGACAGAGATGCCTGGCAGGCTACAATCCATGGAGACAGACACGACAGAGCAATTAAACCACTACATGAATCTAAACCCAGCACTCTCGATGATTAAGGTTCAGAAAAAGTGAGATAGATTTACAGTAGAAGTCATGCAAATATTTTTAGATGTTCAAGTAAATGTAATGTGGATTTCACATCTATTTCATGCACATATATAAACATGGAAAATAAAATGAACATCACTGCATATACAAATAAAAGTCTATATCAAATGCATAAAAAGGTTATTTAAAAAACTAATTAACCACATAATATTCAGTCATTAAAAAGACAAGTAGTTTTCCATTTTTATGGCCCTATTGACGTTTTGCTTTCCAATCTGGGTTCTAAGCTAATGGAAAATTGTAGAATAATACAGTATGAATCTTAGTAAATCCAGTACCATTCAAAGCCAAACAAGCTAAACCTTTCATAACTTTAATAACAAAAATGTTTTAAAGAAAAATATATCTGAAAACGTTTGATACAAGTTTTTAATCATAGAAAATGTGTGTGATGCTTATGCAACCTTAGTTGTTATATACAGTTTCTGTTAAGAACATCTCAAATTTAAGAATACAAATATAATCTTGTTAATCCTGTTTCATTACATGTGTAATCAAGTTAACAAGTGTTACCAAGGCATCCTGGGAATTAGAAAGTAGGATTTATTTTAAATTCTTCTTCAGGTTAAAACTTCAGCATTTTTTCAAATAAAAGTAAGAAAGATTGAAATTAAAACTTAAAGCATGTTTTTCACTGAATCATGTTTGAGTAGGATTTTAAATTTTACCAAAAAAGTATTGATGAGTTAAATGGCTTTTCTGCTATTCTTTGTTCTTAATTTTGAGAAGTTTCTTTAATTTATTCATTGTTCGTTTCCTAAGCCCTATAGTGAATGGTTGTATTTAGGAATTTTAGAAAATTCTATTTCCCTGATTTGGTCTGGGAGAAACAGCTCAACATTTCCTTTTTTGATTACCGCACTTACAGCTTACACAGCAGGCTTGATCAGTAGTTTTTAGCTGTTATGTGTACCTATGCATATGTATATCCTTATGTTCACACACTGATTTGGGTATTCAGATATATGTATATATATATACACACACACACACACACATATATATATATATAGGTATATAAGAAAGAAGAGAACTGTTTTTCTGTAACTTTTTTTCCCTTTTTAAAAACTTAGCTTCCTTAAATGTTCACAATAAATTGAAAACCACATTTAATATACCAAGTATCAAAATATCAAAACAGGCTTAAATAATGCATTGCTGGAATTCCCAGGTGGTTCAGTGGTAAGGAATCCACCTGCAATGCAGGAGACTCAGGTTCAGTCCCTGGGTCAGGAAGATCCCCAGAGAAGGAAAAGACAACCCACTCCAGTATTCTTGCATGGAAAAATCCCATGGACAGAGGAGCCTTCTGGGCTACAGTCCATGAGGTCACAAAGAGTTGAACATGATTAAGTGACTAAACAACAGCAATACACTGCTATGGTGAGGGAAATATATACACATATATATGTATATGTTGTTACACATTTTTTTGTTAGTTAAATTTTGCCTAGATTTTGATCCATACTAATATTCCATGTGACCTGTTGTGAACAGTCAAATTAGTATAGAGGGAAGCTGTCCATGCCAGAGAATAAGATCAGGGGAGTGTTACTTGAAAATGTTTAATAAAAATGTGTCTGTTGCATATACCAAAAGTGGAGCCATCCTGGCTTGATTTCAGGGATACTTTGTACTCTATAGAATTCTGTACTAGAAATTATTATAGTTTGGCTCTAGAATTTTCAAATTGTGGTACTAGAAAAAACTCTTATGAGTCCCTTGGACTGAAAGGATATCAAACCAGTCAATCCTAAATGAAAGCAACCCTGAATATTCATTGGAAGGACTGATGCTGAAGCTCCAATACTTAGGCCACGTAATGCAAAGAGCCCAATCATTGGAAAAGAGCCTGAGGCTGGGAAAAGTTGAGGGGAAATGGAGAAGGGGGCAGCAGAGGATGAGATGGTTAGATAGCATCACCAACTCAATGGACATGAACTTGAGTAAACTCTGGGAGATAGTGAAGGATAGGGAAGCCTGGCTTGCTGAAGTTCATGCAGTTGCAAAGAGTCAGACAAAACTTAGTGACTGAACAACAAATTATCTAGTGTATCATTTAATTATTTATTGGTTTATTTTTCTATCTCCTCAATAGAACCAAGCTCTATAATACCAGGGCCTTTTTTCTTTCCTTCATTGCCCTGTGCAGCATACTTTGAACAGTGCCTAAAACCTAGTAGGTAATCAGTAAAAAAAAAAAATTTGTTGAAAGAATGAATGAATTTATTTCAAAAAGATAATTACTGGGGGTGGAAAATACACAGGTTTTATTTCTGAATTTATTTTTGTACACAAAACTCTTATCATGATATTTCGGAGAAATGATAAAAATAACAATTATTAGAAGAAAAGTTTGGCACATGTAAGACAGTTTAAAGACATATGTTTGTTTCTCCAGACCAGTATTTTAAATTCAGATTATCTGTATATCCAAATACCAAATGAATAGCAACTTCAAGTTTTCAAAGTCTTAAGAAAAAAAGCACATCAACATGATTAACATAAAAAAATAAAGGAAGCAAAGAGAGAGCAATGTACTACTTAGAAATGTAAACTGGCAAGAAAGCAAATTAATTCTATGACCTCAGGTAAATTACAGACTTTTTGCATCAAGTCTTTCACATTTTAAAAGCGAGAATGATAAAATAGATTTCTCCCTGGATCCCTTATAGCTCAAAGATCTTTCATTAATGTATATGGCATATAAATGTGTTCTTATTTAAGGCATATGAAGTTTTTACCACTTCACACAGTTTTATCAAAAAATGCTTATTGATACGAACTGAGAACGGAGAAGGCGATGGCACTCCACTCCAGTACTCGTGCCTGGAAAATCCCATGGATGGAAAGCCTGGTAGGCTGCAGTTCATGAGGTCGCTAAGAGTCAAATATGACTGAGTTTCACTTTCACTTTTCCGTTTCATGCATTGGAGAAGGAAATGGCAACCCACTCCAGTGTTCGTGCCTGGAGAATCCCAGGGAAGGGGGAGCCTGGTGGGCTGCTGTCTATGGGGTTGCACAGAGTCGGACATGACTGAAGCGACTTAGCAGCAGCAGCAACAGCAGCAGCATGAACTGAGAATCATGAACAAAATCTATGAAGACAGGCATATTATATGACCCCAGTGAGTTTACAGTTTGACTAAGAAGACAAAGTAGTATGGAGAAAAAAATGCAAATGAACCTGATCAGTGGTATGATGAGGGTATATGGTGCCATGGTGTACGCCCTCTGGGGAAGGACCTAACTAGGTTGTGAGAGACAAATATGACTTTTTTTGGAACAAAATGTAGATTAAGCCATTAGTGTAAATAAGAGGACAAACTAACCAGGCAAAGAAGATGGGAAACTTTTTGAAGCTGGGAAGAATTAAGGAATAATATTAAGGAATCTTAGGGGTAAAAGATAATAAGAGTTCAGTATATTCGGAGCACAGAGAACAAAAGAGAGACTCCAAATGAAATGGAAATGGTAGAGTGGGGCAAGGTAATAGAAAGTCTGAAACAGCACATGAATTCTGCATTTTGACCAAAGGCCATTGTGGAATGATTGAAGAATTTAAAATAAAAATGTAAAAATCAGTTTTCCAGTTAAAGATCACTGGGGTGGTAACTTGGAGAATGAATTAAAGAGGAAGAAGACTCAGGGTAAAAAAGGTTTCACTGACTCAGTAATCAACATGAGAGATGCCCATGGCTGCTTTAAGACAGAAAGTATAAATGGAGTTTGTTGTTCAGTAGCTCTGTTGTGTCCAATTCTTTGCGACCCCATGGACTGCAGCACACCAGGCTTCCCTGTCCTTCACCATCTCCCAGAATTTGCTCACACTCATGTCCATTGATTTGGTGATGCCATCCAACCATCTCATCCTCTGTCATTCCCCTCCCCTCCTGCCTTCAGCCTTTCCCAGCATCAGGGTCTTTTCTAAGGAGTCAGCTCTTCAGGTGGCCCAAGTATTGGAGCTTCAGGTTCAGCATCAGCATTAATGAATATTCAGGGTTGATTTCCTTTAGTATTGACTGATTTGATCTCCTTGCTGTCTCAACTCTCAATAATCTTCTCCAGCACCACAGTTCGAAGGCATCAATTCTTTGACACACAACCTTTTTATTGTCCAGCTCTCACATCCATACATGACTACTGGTAAAACCACAGCTTTGACTATATGGACCTGTGAGGTTCTTTAGGATTATTTGAGGAAAAATGTAGTTGGCGGATGAGATTTGTTTTATTTTGTACATGTGAATTATAGAAGTAGAAAGTGGAGTGAGGTGCCGTTTCCTTCTCCAGTGGATGTTCCCGACCCAGGAATCTAACCCGGGTCTCTTGTATTGCAGGCAAATTCTTTACCAATGAGCCATCTGGGAGGGAATCCTGCTAATTTAGGTTTTATATAGGCAACCAAAAGGCTTACCTTTTCTTGAAAATGAAAGATGTGACACTTCGCTGTGTATGAACTTTAGGAAGAACACATTGGCACTCACACAAAGATAATATGTTTGTACAGGAAAAAATAAAGTCCAGCTCTTCTTTGTGCAGTAGCAGTTACAAAATTCCTCAATGACTGTAAAGTGATAAATTTGTTGACACTTTTTTTATATCCTTTTTGCTTTCAATCTTTTCCCCATTTCAACATTGGTGTCTATGTTTAAAGCCTATTGAGACAAAAAAGAAAATTTACAATAAAATCCAAAGTTGTATATGTCCAAACTTACTTTGTCTTAAATTATTTGAACAAAAATAGGACCCAGCTATGGCACCCCACTGCAGTACTCTTGTCTGGAAAATTCCATGGATGGAGGAGCCTGGTAGGCTGCAGTCCATGGAGTCGTGAAGAGTTGGAGATGACTGAGTGACTTCCCTTTCACTTCTCACTTTCCTGCATTGGAGAAGGAAATGGCAAC
>SJYX01016446.1:196824-241978 GCA_006410675.1 Oreotragus oreotragus | reverse complement strand
AAAAATGCATTATTTAATGCTAATTCAATCAAAATGTTATTATGAGAGTCTCAAATAAATGTCCCAATAGCTCAGTTTATACAATGTGGAAGATAAAAATGTCCACCTTGCAGGGTTAGGACAGGGTTAGTGCAAGGACTAATATTAAAAATGCACATACACCACTATGAATGTCATCTGGCACAGAGCACACACTTTAAAATATTGTTATACAATTATTTTTTAACACATTTGGATTTTCAATACTGCAGGATTTATTAAATCTATGCTTTCTGAAATTTTTTTACTGTGACCTTCATTAAAAAATATTTTTAAAATTGAAACTCAGTATACACACACATATTGGTAAAGAATCCGCCACCTGGGTTCAATCCCTAGGTTGGGAAGATCCCCTGGACAAGGGCATGGCAACGCATTCCAGGATTCTTGCCTGGAGAATCTCCGTGGACAGAGGAGCCTGGCAGGCTACAGTCCATGGGGTCACAAAGAGCTGGACATGACTGAGCAACTAATCACACTATACACAACTTTAAAATTTTGAGAAATAATACCTTTGTTATATGTGATACACTCTGATATTTTTCCTGTTTTCCTTTTCTATTATTTTCTACTCTCTTCTGTTATATTTACTTTTTTAAAAGGATTGATACTGATCCACCTATTGGTTGTCACCATTTGGGAAAAAAATTGTGTGGCCATTTTTTTTCCATTTAATAAAATCTGAATCATGTTAAATACTCAGGACCTGTTAGTAAGAGTCACAGAGTTTAAGTGACATAGAAATGGTTGTCATCAGTGTACCTGTTGCACTTGTAGAGATTTGCCACTAGACTGAGAAATATTGATCATCTGACCTCTATAATATAGGTTGAGGGATGGGTGTGTTTTTTCTTACTCCTTAGAAAAAGAATTTCACACATAAGACGTTTAAAATTGCTTCCTGATGTGTATATAAAGAGCTTCTGTCAATTACTCTGTCTAGGAAGTTTCCCTGTTTAGTACATGAGTAATCTGCTGAAGGGGCAGAATGACAGTAAATTCATACCTTATGCTTAGGGCTTAAATGAGCAGAGAGTCTTATTTATGACAAAGAGATGAGCAATCAGTTCATTTATTTTTAAGCTGTTGGTCACCACTGTAACATGGCATGTTTTATAAGCTAAGCTGAAAGAGGCACTTAGAGAGGAAAGGATTATAAGAATAAACTTGAACCCTGTAATGTAGGTTCATCTTTCTTTTCTTTTCTTTCTTTGGCCTATTTTGTAGTTTCTTCTAGTCCTTCCTTGATTTGAGGAAGAGAAGTGAAATGTAAAGTACCAGTCTCAAGAGTTGAGTTTTGCATGGCTTCACCTGGCTATTAACTGGTTCAGCAGCAGTGTGCTATGCAGAGCTGTTAATTGATGAGCCATAGCGTTGGAGCTATAGGTAGATTACCACATCTGTGTTTGGAAGAGTTAAGAGAGATTATCTGTCCTATAATCTCTCTTTATATAATCATGGACACACAAAGATGGGCAAGTAGAGATGTAATACTTTGAAAGTTCAAAGGAAGGGGAAATTTGACACTTATTCCTGGACTTAGAATGTTCACATTGGAAGGAATTTGTTTATCTGGTTCTCGGATTACTGTCTGCTCTGTGTTCTGAAGTATGCCCTTTTAAGAAACCTTTTTAGAAAATTGATGATTTCTGAATGGGAAACAGAACAGCTTGATTCCTATAATAACTTAAAACCAGTCACTTATTACCTGATACTTGGACATGAGACTTGACGTTAGGATTAAAGAGAAGACTCTTGTAAGTAAATAAATGCAGTCTGAATTTGTGGCAGCAAATTTGATATTCTTCCTAGGTTACTAGGGCATCAGGTTCATCTGGATCATGGGTACCTAAGATCTGGCCAGTAACTGTGCCCATTGGAAGTGAAAATGACTTCTAATGTTTGAAGGTGAGGGGGATACTTAAAACCTAGTATCTAGATTAATAACTATATTTGTGCTATATCAAATTGTTGACTTTTTTCAAAAATCAAATGACTATAGTAGAGGTTAGGTAATGTCTGTATGATCTGCACACTCCAAAGTAAAATGCCATTTTATAGGATAAGAGGAAAAAAGTTATCTGTTCCTTTCACTGGTTTATTACTTATTTATGACTTAGAAGCCCAAGCACAAACCAATAATGAACAATATTTAGCTACTGTAGTAGACTGTGGACAGGAATATTAGAGTTTAATATATAGGATCAGCCCTTCACCCAGGAGGTCATTTTGTATGATGCTGTCATCATTCTTTTTGAGTAAATTCACTCTTTATAGCAGCCCCAGTAAATAGCTGCAATATAATCTGGAAACATGCAGTCTTCCCTGGTAGCTCAGTGAGAAAAGACACTGCCTGCCAGTGCAGGAAACACAGGTTCAATCCCTGGATTGGGAAGATCCCTGGAGAAGGAAATGGCAACCCACTCCAGTATGCTTGCTTGGGAAATCCTGTGGGCAGAGGAGGCTGGCAGGCTATCGTCCGTGGGGTCAGATATGACTCAGCGACTAAATAACAGCAGTCTGGAAACAGACACCATAAACACAGTAGTTTTTTCCCTTCATATTATGTGGTTTCTTGCAAGAAGGTTGCTTTTCAGCATTTCTCTTCATGTGTTACTTGTAAGAAGATTTCAGCTGAGCATTTTTATTTGTTTCTGAGGACAAAAAGAGAAATCCAAATAAGTGAGCCCCTGAAAGATAGTCTTAAGGTTTTTGTTTATAGGAATACAAAGATGGTAAGTATTTTTTTTTATCTCAACTGGGATATTCCCATATTAATTGGAATTTGACCACATCTCTCTTGTTCAGAATGGTTACCCAAACAATGAAATTGGAGCACAGATGAATTGTCTGTTATTGGGATCACAGACTTATATCAGTTCTCACTGAGGTACAACCAATTAGCCTGTTTTTTCCTTAAAAAGATTACCACATTTAGTACCTACATTGTTCCATGTCTTATAGCTTCACATTTATTATTTCACATAATCCTCATAGTTTCATCTGGTAACTAATTAAAATGCCACTTGCCTGATGAGGAAATTGAGAATATTAAAGCATGAAAGTACAAGTGTGAATTTATATGTAGAGGAGGAGAAACATAGGAATGAAGAGATTAATTGGTTTTATAAGAAATAATTGTCTGATTGAAGATTGAAGTGATGTTTCAAAACCTTTATTTGGATCTGAGAATGTCACGTTCATCTGAGGAATTGACACAACTCATCAGTAGGACAGAGATTTGAACTCTGGGCTGTGTGGCTCAGGAGTAGGCACTTTCTGCTCTTCTGTAAAATCTTTCATGTATATAACATGGAGTGGAGGACAGAACCATGGGTGCAAATTCCGGAGGCACAAAATCATCAAAACTTTCTTGTCTGTGTGTTCAATTAAATACTTTGAACTCAGTTGCTTATCTGATTTATTTGTATTCCTTCAACTTTCTAAGACTTTTTAGCAGTCCTTGGAAAGTAAATAAGACAGCATTAGAAATATTCCTGAAGCTTTTTCTTCAAGAAAAGTAGCCAGAGATTTTTTGCTGAATTAAAACTCTTTTATACACATGTTATTTAGATACATCTTAAGGTCATTTAATACATAAGTCTTTTTTGCTGCCTTCAAACAATCTGAGCTATACATTATATTATTATATTAGGTAACAATCACAATCATCATTTGAATAGCAAAAATATGAGGTAATTAGATCCTAGAACTTATTTCAGCTATCTATTGTTCTGTTCTCATTTTTTATATAACTTGCATCATACTGTGATCATCTAAAGCAGATGATAGTCTTTAAATAGAGACTTATAGTGTAGACCTTTTTAAAAATCAATTTATATTTATCTTAATTGGAGGATAATTGCTTTACAACATTGTGGTGGTTTTTGCCGTACATCAACATGAATCAGCCACAGGTACACACTGGTTTTTTTTGAAATCTTAGGTCAAATAATAAAGCACGTATCCTCCTCAGAGCATTATGCAAACTTGATCAATCATGCTTTCTTGAGAAGTAGGTCAGCACACAGATTCTCTCTGCCTTAGAACTAAAGAAGTACTTTTTAATTCTGCAGGCAAGAATTTAGCAGGAGCTATCCACTCTGGATTTTATGGCTACCCTCAAATGATTCTAGCTTCCACTCCCTTGAGACTTCATGGTTAAAGTTTTCTTGTATACTATTTTAGGTGAAAACTTATACTACCTGTTGCTGAATTTCATATCTGAGACTTAGCCTTGATGAGTCGATGGAACAAAATCAAAGTTACTGAGAAGCTAATTCCTGTTCCCCAAGTGATCTGAAAGAAATGAGTTATAGGAAGTACATGTATTTGAAATTAGAAAAGTCACTGAGCAATAACTGGCAAAGCTGTTGTTTTTTTTTTCTCTCTGTGTGTGCATGCATATAAAACATATTTAACTGATCCTTGGTACACTGGTTCTAGAGGCTTATTCCATGGTCTACCAGCATCAGTGTGAACTGGGAATTTGTAAGAAATTTGTAAGAAATGCAAATTCTTGGACCTCATCCCAGACCTACTGTGGCAGAAATTCTTGGGGTACGGCTGTGCGATCTTTGTTTTAGTAAGCTTCCATGGGATTCTGATGCTTGTTAAGGCTTTGAAACTACCACTTTAATGCATACAACAGATCCCTCAATTTTCTTGAATAATTGAATAAGTGTTTTCAGTAAAGTGACACTGTAAAGCAGTTGTACTGGATATTCACAAGCTTTATAACTACAGTGGCATTAAAGAAGTTATAGATAGCATGTATAGTTTACTTGCCCTTTTGAGAATTAGCAGTCAGTCAGATGGGCGGTATAAAATTGTGTGTAGGTAGGAAAGCCTATTTGCATCGATCCTGTACAGAATTCAGAGTACCTTCAGCTTCTCTCCCAGGGGAAGGCTTTAACTGGCAGGAAATGCTACATTTCTTGTCAAACTTGCTATGTGGCTTCCTAGCCATGTTACCTTCTAAAAAATCTTTCATTTTTCTGTTTATAAAGGACCATTTTTTTTTTGCAATGTCCAAGTACTGGTTCCTTCCAGAAATTTAATGTAACATTATCAAAGCTAAGTTAAACTACTTATTATATGTCTGTAAAAGCCTTACTATATTAAAAGCATATATATCAGGTGCAGACTGAAATATAGACCAATGGAAACAGCAGCTGAAGATGGATAGAGAAGAGATTCCTTCAGGTTCCTTCCATCCTAGCTATGAGTTATGGCCATAAAATCAAATCTGAGTCACAGGGGATTCAACTGCCCGTAACTCCTTTACCAGGCCAAATCATGAGACTGATAAGTCAGAAAGCACAGCAGCCAGGACACTCAGGTGGTATGTAAATCATGTCAGCAGATTTTTATTATCTCAGGCTGATCTGGCTGTTGTAGGGTATTTGTGAGTATAAATTCATGTGGTTAAGAGAATCAGTCGTTTATGAGCTTTCATTGGGTGTGCCTACTGTGCACAAAACACTCCGGGGAATATAAAGATGCATGTCACATTGAACTTGTCCTGCTTGAGCAGAGAGCCTACAAAAGGTAGGAAATTAAATATTCTGAGTAAATGATTCAGAAACTCTCCAGCTTTGTCTTCTTCATAGACTAGCTTGGGTTTTACTAGTGATTTTCACGAAAGCAGGGGTCTTATCTTACTCATTTTTACTTTTTCAGGACTTAATACAGAGTTTAGGGCATGATCATTTCCAAGTAAATCAAGATTATTAAATTTCTTTCTTTTCTGAATTTTCCTTATAATAATTTTCTCAACCACTCATGTAGTATCCGGCAAGTATTGCTTAGATTTCCACTATGTTTCCTATGTAGATCTACTTCATTTGCCCACATATTATACAATGTCTAGACATGCATCAGTCACATTAAATGAGATTCCATATACCTAAATGCCTAAAGATTATGCTTAGTTGATCCACAATGACTATTTGTTAATGATTGTGAACATAGCATATTGAGGTACAGCATATTAGACCACAATACAAGAGATGACAATATAACACTCCCAACTGAGTGAGTGGTCCGAAATTTGAATTCAGAGGAAACATAAATCCCTGGGCTAGAGTAAAAGGAGAAAACGTTAATGGTACAACAGTTTGGAGCTAAGGTGGGATTTAAAGGTATTCTACTCAAAAGTCTCCATGTTACAGCTGAGAAAATCTAACTACTGAAAAAATAAGTGATTTATTTTAAAGGTCCTATGGTTTTATGTTTATTTGTACTTTGTTATCTTGAGTTGTTGATAAGATCTTATTAGTTATTGATTTTATTATAAATTTTGTGCACCCTCAGTAGAATGTAATACAGTTGTACCAAATATATTAGAAAGCAAGCAGTAAGCATTTATAATTTCTGTCTATGATTGTTTATTTTATTTTTAGACCTATGGAAACACTTTCAAACCTGTGAGAAGCATGAGCAAACTCCACTGACTTTTACTAAATTAAATATGTTTTAATAGCATCTATAATTATGAAATATTGCTGATTTATGACAAGTATTTCAACATGAGTTGAAGGAATAAGTATAAATGTTTAACACTGAACACTAAATTATGACATTGTCCCTGTATTACCTTTATAATATGTAAAGTATCAGTTTAACTAGTTTTAATTCTAGGCTTTGAGCCAGGCATTTTGAAAATTAATAAGTTGTGATTAGGCAAAGAAATTGGAATTCACTTCCAGGTTAAAAGGAATGAGGAGAAAAAGAATTTAAAGAGGGGAAAATTGCTAGAAATGTTTGAGGGACCTCTTGACATCCCTCAGTCTGATTCAGCTATATGCTATTTTCATAGGTTTAAGAAATCATGGAGAAGGAAAAAGATAAAATGTGCATATTCAAACTTATGACAGTCTGTTAGAAAATAAATGAGAAAACAGAAAGTGATCCTTGAATAAAATATTTTATTTGTATGAGCATCTTTCACTTTCAAGAGTTACTTTGGCCCAAGCCAAATGAATTTCAAAGGAATATCAAATAAGCATTGAAAAATGCAGACATGGAAACGAGAATATACTAGAGAATGCTGAAGGCTTTAGAACAGATTCCTTTGGGTCTCTCAGCCTCTGGTTTCTGTGTGCATTTTATATTAATTAAAAATAAAAATAAGATTTCTCTACCGCAGGGGAAGATCTTAGTCTCTCTGATGGTTTTCCCTGCCAGGCATACACATCTGTGGTTTGGAAGAGATTATAATGATAGAATGAATGTATTGATTCTAGCTAACAAATAGCAAAACAAAAAATCATTTGGGGCTCCCCTTAATAATAAATGCCCAGACTTTTCTGTGATTTCTGAACCCAACAGAATTATATGAACTGGTTCAGGAAGCAACCAAAATACTTGGTGTATGAGATAGGGTGTGGTGGTAAACAGAAGGTCTGTAAAAAATTAATAGCTCCATAACAGAGAAGCAAAACCAGGAGGCCAAAGAACTTTTGCAAAGACAAACACTGTGCTTACCTTCCCACTGTGCTTCACTGAGATTTGCAATTGCCTGGGCATGAATTCAAAGAAAAGCAGTGGAAGGAATCAGAAATATTCATGGAGTCATGGCTAGAGACAGGAATTCAGAGGTCTGTTTTAAAGTGGTTGTTCTGCCTCATGGACAGAGCGGATGATCTCATTTCCTAAACTCAGTGTGACCTTATTAGTTCTAATGGTTAAATCATGTTGAAAATTCATTCCATTTTATATTTAAGCAGTTGCATGTTCTATGGAGAAAGTTTTCTCAAGTTCACCTTTGTTTTCCTCTTAAGTTCATGTTTTAAAAAATAAAGAATATGACATCAAGGAGACTCTCTTCTTGATTCTACAAAGAATCAAGCAAAGAACAAGAACAGGCTGAGAAACCCTGAATCAGAGTTGAGTGGATTTCTTAGTATCTGTTCTGTTCAGATAATGACAAGATGACTGATCACTCATTTACCAATAAGTCATTGGTTCTTTAGGCTCTGATAAATGTATCTTAAAGATTTTCTGTTAAGCTTAGGCCTAATCTTTGAAAGTGATTAGAACACATTTCTTCTGTTTTGTATTATTTAACCTGATTTATAGATAGAGCTTGTTTTAAGAAGCAAATGTGTTCCTGCCAGGTAGTTGATATTTTTGTTTTTAAATAATATCCTTTTAAGATCTTTAGACAATTTTCAAAACTCAAGTGATGGAAACTTTTAAAAAGAAAGATAAATCTAAATTTATAGGATTTAAATGGATGTTAATATACTACTGAACACAAGTGAAACACATGTCCTGTCTTAATAGACGTGTCTTGTGAATAAAAGTAGATTGTATAGCTGCTAAAATATAAAGGACATTTTTGCAAACTAATGGCATTTTCTTTATTTTGTGAGGAATTTTAGCCTCTGAAATTCCATTGTGTTCTTTCCTGCTTGCAAGTCTAATGTGCAGTCCCTGCTTTGAAAGGTCATTTGCATCTCAATGAAAGTAACAGTTTGATAAATATTTAGTGTGCATTCATACTCAAGACCATAGCCTTTAGATTGACACTGGAGCATTATACATGTAGCTAACTATTACAAAGAGAGAGATGTGTACAACTCGCAGTGTGGTATCTTTTTAATAGCACATTTTAATATATATAAGATGGCTGACAATATTACATTTATGTATGATGTACATGGAATAACAAACCTTATATAAATTTTCAAGTGTGAAATTACAGTAATTCTGAGAATTTTGTATGAAACAGATCAATGTGGGTCAAAGTATATTAAGAAGTATAACCTGGATTATTTATATAGCATGGATGGAGAGTGTATAATAGAAATGTTATTCTTGATAACTGTGTGCATTTATATGTTATACCATATTATGTGCTCACTCATTTTATTCAAACAGTCTATACTGTGGACTATCGAGAAGCCTTATTATGTGATAGGTATTCTTAGAGACACTGAATAACGGTAAAATTGGAATACCGAAGATAAGGTTTTTGAACCATGAAAGACAATGAGTTATTTTGGTAATCCCTAATATGTTCAGATTAATTTATAGAAACTAATTTGTGATGGGTTCTGTTATTCCAAAAACATTTTCCCATAAAAAGGGAATCCTTTGCCCACTGAACCAAGTTAGTTTAAATGTGCTTAAAATATAGTGCAAATCTTATTATAAAACCTGATTAAAAAAAAACCAAACATGTAAAAGTTAAAAATCCTGCATCCCTCAATCCCCTGTTTGAGGGCATATCTCCTTCTGTCCTTTTTTTGTAAAAGGAATTTTTTTAAAAGTGGGAGTACAGTGTAAACCCAAGTGCAATAGTCTGATTGAAAGGGAAATGAGGAGAAAATGAAAGTCCCAAGTGCCTGTGAAAAGAAAGTAGGACTCCTGGAATCACTGTAAAGTAAGTAAGTAAGTAAAGTCACTCAGTCGTGTCCGACTCTTTGTGACCCTGTGGACTGCAGCCCACCAAGCTCCTCAGTCCATGGGATTCTCCAAGCAAGAATACTGGAGTGGGTTGCCATTTCCTTCTCCATGGGATCTTCCCGACCCAGGAATCAAACCCAGGTCTCCCGCATTGGAGGCAGATGCTTTAACCTCTGAGCCACCAGGGGAATCACTGTAACAATGAATCAAATCTAATGTCCCTGGGTCGTCACCTTCTGGAAGCAGACCTTGTAGCTAGGCCTGGCTCATTTAAATTTGCAAACACTTTTATATCCGATTACCAAAATGTATAATAGGTACTTTAAAGCTTTGTATATATTTCCCCACCTCAGTAGCTTAAACATGTTTTTAGAATGTTTAGTTATTTCTCTTAATCCTGTTAGGCAAATATAATCATGATGAGGCTTTATATTTTACCTAGGACGCCATCCCTATAGGTTTGAGTCAATTTCCCATTATTTGATAAAACTATCGCAAATTGTCAGTGTAACAATGACAAATACTTTTAAATTACATACAGTAACCCAACATTGCTTTTATTCTTCCCCTCTGCATGGGGAATTAATCACTTCCTTAAATCAGTCATAGTACTTTGAATGTATTTTTTAAAGTCACTTAGTTGTGAAGTGTCAGTTAATGATTAGCATTTCAAATATGGTGCAGCCATTAAACTTATTTTGGGCGAAGCACCCATTGACAGTGTGTTTTCTCTTTGGAGAGCCATTTCAAATGAGGCATGTTAAATTATTTGATTTTCTTTATGGTGCCCCATAATATAGTTCCCAAACCACCACTTAATATGGCAAATTATGCTCCCAAAGGTCTCAAAAGCTTTAGCACAATTGTTTCTTAACCTTTTCTTGGTCATGAACCACGACTAGACTATAAGCTAAGCATATTCTCCTCAGGAAGTGAGTGAGAGGAGAAGCAGGACATCATGAATTCACATATAATTCCTGGACCCCTGGCTAGCCTCAGGTTAGAAATCCCACTCTGGGGAACAGGATTGGTGTAAATGTTTCCCAAGGGTTGTAAAAACTGCACTTTATGAAGCCCTTCCACAGCTTCTGTTTGACCCCAAGCACTGTTGACAAATGGAGAAGGAAGCGCATAAGGATTCAAAAGCTGTGTGAAAATGTCGGCCTTTGGGGGGAGAAAATTTTGTCTGTTGAAACAGAAGGGAAGATAAGAGAGAGAAAGCAGTTCCATAAAGTAATAGTAATAACAATAACAAAAATAATAATGATACAGTAATAGTTATTNATGAGGCATGTTAAATTATTTGATTTTCTTTATGGTGCCCCATAATATAGTTCCCAAACCACCACTTAATATGGCAAATTATGCTCCCAAAGGTCTCAAAAGCTTTAGCACAATTGTTTCTTAACCTTTTCTTGGTCATGAACCACGACTAGACTATAAGCTAAGCATATTCTCCTCAGGAAGTGAGTGAGAGGAGAAGCAGGACATCATGAATTCACATATAATTCCTGGACCCCTGGCTAGCCTCAGGTTAGAAATCCCACTCTGGGGAACAGGATTGGTGTAAATGTTTCCCAAGGGTTGTAAAAACTGCACTTTATGAAGCCCTTCCACAGCTTCTGTTTGACCCCAAGCACTGTTGACAAATGGAGAAGGAAGCGCATAAGGATTCAAAAGCTGTGTGAAAATGTCGGCCTTTGGGGGGAGAAAATTTTGTCTGTTGAAACAGAAGGGAAGATAAGAGATTGTTTCCCAAGGGTTGTAAAAACTGCACTTTATGAAGCCCTTCCACAGCTTCTGTTTGACCCCAAGCACTGTTGACAAATGGAGAAGGAAGCGCATAAGGATTCAAAAGCTGTGTGAAAATGTCGGCCTTTGGGGGGAGAAAATTTTGTCTGTTGAAACAGAAGGGAAGATAAGAGAGAGAAAGCAGTTCCATAAAGTAATAGTAATAACAATAACAAAAATAATAATGATACAGTAATAGTTATTTATTTAAGCCTATCATGTGACAGACTCCATTATAAAGCACTTACATGCATAATTTAATTTGATCCTTGCAACAACTCAATAAAATAGAGACTATTAAAATTGCAATTTTGCAGATGAAGGAACTGAGGAACTATTTTTCGGAGGGTAACTAGCAGGTCAGTGCCACCGTTAGTAAAGTGTTGTAGAAGACCCCTGCTGCAAAGCTCAGTATCTTAATCACTATGCAATATTTAAAACAATGGCAGCTTTGTTGGTTTGGTAGCAGAAAGTTGAAACTCATGCTGATGTTCTTTCTGATCTGAAGTGTGAGATAAGTTTACATCTGGGAACTAAGGGGTAAGTTTGGTTTGGGAATATTTATTTATATTTTTAGAGCTTCCATTTTACTTTATTTTACTTTACAGTACTCTATTGGTTTTGGCATACATTGATATGAATCTGCCACGGGTGTATACGAACTCCCAAACATGAACCCCCCTCCCACCTCCCACCGAACATCATCCCTCCGGATCATCCCCATACANACTGTCTCTTATACACATCTAGATGTGTATAAGAGACAGCCTCCATTCTCGCCCCCGTCTCCCCCCTCGTCCCCTCCCTCTCCCTTTCCTCTCCTTTATCTTCCAGCAGTTAGAACATTTTGTGTTCACAGAAAGGAATTTATAATGATGAAAAGGTAATGTGATATTTTAAATGGATATTATAATGCATATGAGCTCTGCTTTGACTTGATACATATATATATGTATAAACACACATATACCAATTTTAGAAATCAAATAATTATTGAGAATCAGGCCCTTATGTTGTAGACTTTGGAAATCCAACAGTGAGTAAGATAGATGCTGTTCTTTTTAGTGATACTCACAGAGTTTATACTCCAACCAAGGGTTATCAGTAAGCAATTTCAGTATATTACAGTCAATGTTATGGTAGGGGTGATGTGGATGTATATATCCTGTTGTCTATATTTGGTGGGGGGGGAGGAAGAAGGAGTTCATGGACAATTTCATTGAAGCGACATTTAAACTGTGAACTGGAGGATGACCAGGAATCTCCAAGATAAATGAGGAAAGTACATTCAGATTCTGGGAAGTATACCCATTTGAGAGAACACTGATATGGTTGAGATGGAGAGACAGAATCATAGTTGTGGTTGGAGTTTAGGGTGTAGGAGTAGGTGGTTGGAGATGAAGATGGATGTATAGACAGATGTCGGTTAAGGAACTATTCCAAGCTTAGTGAGCAACCACTGAAAAATTTTAGGCTGGTAACTAACCCAATCACATTTGTTTATTTAAAAGGTTAATTGAGATTGATATTTGTACTTTAAGCTTTTTCTTTGATTTACAGACTTGCTTTTGTATTATCTTTAAAACAGAAGAATATATATTAATATATAATAGATATATTTATTGCCCTTTTATTATATAAATGGTATTTATTGAGATACCCTTTTAATAAAATACGACACTTCAAAAGATTAGGGCATGTCTGAGCATTTTGAAGTGATGATTGATATGCTTGCTAAATAAGAAATTAATTATTTGTAGTGTTTTTACTGTGAAAACCCTTTCTAGAGAAGCAGTCATAGATATGGTGACCATACATGTCTAATTTTCTAGAATTGATCCAATTATTTCTAGAATCCAAATATTTCTAGAATTGAAGTATTTTTTCTTGTAGTCGGATGATTTGTCAAATGGTATTTCCCTGATTTCTAGTTCAGAAAGCATTTACCATACATAAAAGTTTCTTTGATCATCTTGAATTTTTAAAAAGAGAAGAATGATGATTGTTTTTATATCTTATGTTTCAAGAAAATATTTGTTAAAACAGATGAGTGGATAAGTGAAGCTACATTTCATCTGAACAAAATGAAAAGGAGGGAGCATGGCAAATTTCATTCACATAACTGGCAATGGATAGTATCTCTTTTCTAGGTGTGAAATGTTATTCTTAGACATTAAACAAATTCAGAATATATCCCCTAGTGGAAGCTGCATGCTGGCAACAAGATACAGGAGTTCAATGTGTATACAGAGATAAGAATGACATGTAATTTGTGTTAGAATTTGACTGTTAATTGTGTATAAAGCTGGCCTTTTTGAGTCCAAACATTTGGCAGGGTTGTTAATTGGGGAAAAGAGAAGAAGTTTGAATAAAATTACATGTAGAAAAGATAGACATTTACATAATTAGCAAAGTCCTTTCAATTAATAAGTATGTGTCATTTTTTTGGAGCCTTGGCAGGTTAGTACTTTCATTTGTTTCTGATAAAACCAATGGCAATTTATTTGCATTGTGGTGTTTTTAGTGGCAAGACTCAGTATAATTTGTGTCTAATTTTTTAATACCACAAGGTATCTTGAACATTCTTAAAGTTTTCTGTGAAACTTAAAAAAATTTATTTTTATATGATTATGACTATGTCAATATCAAATTTATAGTTAAATGGAATGGAAATTCTGAAAAGATTAGGTAACTTCAATTATAATTTTTTTTGCTTCTGCATTTGTCTTTTAAGGACAAACATAGTTGCTTGTTATAGAAAATAGGAACTGTCTAGGCTTCATTTCCTTATAAATTTTGTCATTGCTTTATAACGATGGGCTCATGTATGNTAGTTAAATGGAATGGAAATTCTGAAAAGATTAGGTAACTTCAATTATAATTTTTTTTGCTTCTGCATTTGTCTTTTAAGGACAAACATAGTTGCTTGTTATAGAAAATAGGAACTGTCTAGGCTTCATTTCCTTATAAATTTTGTCATTGCTTTATAACGATGGGCTCATGTATGATTTGGTCATAATATGCATTTCTAGGGTTTATCACAATATCTAGTGTACAGATAACTATTCAACGAAGATACCTCAAATGAAGGAAAAAGTAATGACAGTAACCGGAAAGAATACTTATAATACATTATGTGCTAGGAGTTATGTATGTTAACTCATTTAATTCATACAGTTGCAATTATTTTTAGTATTTTACAGTTAAAGAAAGTAAGGTCCTGTGAAATTATGAGTAATTTTCCCCAAAATTGCTAGTCATTTTGACCCCAGGCAGTCTGATTCTAGAATTCATTCTCCTTTCTGTTGCTTATAGGACCATCTCAGTTGGGGAATGGGCCTCCTCAGTTGGAGGAAATATCTGGAAACACCTTTGGAAAGGAGGCAGTGAATACATTTGTTAAGATTTATTTCCAAAGTAAAAAGTTGGTTTAAAAGTACTACGGATGGTACAATACCATTGTAAAATGCAGTGGATTATTCAGACAAAATAATATATGCCTTATTGACTGATTTTGAAAAATGTAAGTAGAAACAACAAAAAAGTTAAACATCTTAAATTCTTACCTTTTGCAAAGTAATTTATCCTGTCCTCAGTATGTATTTTTCTCCTTAGAGGTGTTTTTCAAAGAGAAGTAAAGATCTATATTATGAAAAAAGAAATGGTTTGGATAAAAATAGTTTCAGAGACATATTTTAAGAAAACATTTAAGAAGACAAGACTCTGAGAAAACAAACATGGTTCCCAGCCTAAAAGACACACACACACACACACGCACACACACACACACACTCTCTCTCTCTCTCTCCTAGCTTTCCTAGAAGGTAATGCTGGCAATTAAATAAAATCTGGGCCAGTAAGATATAGGTGGAAGTTGCTGCCTTGGAGTTCTAGAAGAGCATTTTACTGGAGGCACTGGAGTTCATTCAGTTTTGCCGTTTGCTCTTGTCCTTTTTCCTTGTATCCCTCCCTATAACAAACGTTGGAACAAGTCAGGAAAATCAGAAACCTCAAGCTGTGCATTAACCGGCTCCCTTTGGATTACCTTTGTTACTCGACAAGAAAGAGAAAGTCCCTAATTTGGTTAAAATAATTTTAGTTAGATTTCATGTGTGTGTTCAGTCGCTGAGTCATTTCTGACTCTCTGCAACCCCATGGATCACAACCCACCAGACCCTTCTGTCCATGGGGGTTTTCTCAGGCACGAATACTCGAGTGGGTTGCCATTTCCTTCTCTGGGGGATCTTCATCTCCTGCACTGACGGAGATTCTTTACCACTGAGCCATGGGGGAAGCCCAGATTTTACCTGGTAGCCAAGTGTAACTGTAGTTGACTCAGCCACCATTTTGTTAAATTATCATTGTGATTTCCCATGTTTTGTATTAGCAGCTGTAAGATTCATACTCAAAATCAGAAAAGTAACTTTATTTACTAGTTCATGTATCTGGTTAAAACTTTTTGTTTTTAATTAGAAAAAAAGCTAATTGGATGCTAATGACTTGACAGTGCAGTGCTGGTTTTCTCCTGTCCTCGGCTGTGTGTACTCGTGCGTGCGCCCTTTCTGTGAGCCTCTCATCCACCCTGCCCCCTCCCTTCCCTCTAGATCATCACAGAGCATCAAGCTGAGCTCCCTGCTATACACCAGCTTCCCACTAGGTTTCCCTGGTTAAAACTTTTAGAGCAACAAAATAGCTTTAAATTCGGGTTAGTGCTGTCTCATTTCTAAGCAGGAAACTCTGTGAAGTTGACTTTGCTGATATAGAGTCCCTCTTCCCCGGTTGTTTGGCTATATCTTCTGTTAGACAGTTGCACTGATTTATATATAGCTCGTGTACATCACTGGTTTGGATAATAACATTTTAAAAGGAAAACCATTTCTGGGAAAGTATAAGTTGCTACTTGAATAATGAATGTTATAAACATCCTTGTAACTGCTTTTTGTTGCCCTACTTTGCAGCTACAAGATTAAGCTAGGCTATTTTGTAAAGCCTGACAGCATACCTGAGAATCTTCTGTTTCATTGCTTTTTAAAATGTGGTTCACATGGGTCAGAATGTCCGTCATCAAAAAATCTACAAACAATAACGGTATGGAGAAAAGGGAGCCCTCTTGCCAAATTTGCAGTTTGCGAATGCAAATTGTTAGAGCCACTGTGGAGCACAGTATGGAGATTCCTTTAAAAGATTAGGAATAAAACTACCATGTGATTCAACAGGTCACTAATGGGCATTTACACCTGAGGAAACCATAACTGAGAAGCACACACGTGCCCCAGTGTTCATCACAGCATTGTTTGCAATAGCCAGGATGGGGAAGCAACCTAGAGGTCCGCTGACAGTTGAGCAGATAAAGAAGTTGTGGTATGCACACACAATGGAATGTTACTTAACCACGAAAAGGAACACTTCACTCAGTTCTAATGAGGTGGATGAACCTAGAGTCTACTATATAGAGTGAAGTAAGTCACAACGAGAAAAAGATACTGTATGTGAACACATGTTTATGGCATCTGGAAAGATGGCACTGATGGACCTGTTTGCAGGGCAGGAGTGGACACATAGACACAGAGAGCAGATTTACGAACACAGGGGAAGGAGAGGATGGGGTGGACTGAGAGAGCAGCACTGAAACATGTTTATTACCATATGCAAAACGGACAGCCAGTACGGATTTGCTGATGATGTGAGAGGCTCAGGTTCAGGGCTCGCTGACAAACTAGAAGGATGGGGAGGGGTTGGGGAGGGAAGTGTGAGAGGGAGGGGACATACGTACACCTGTGACTGATTCATGTTGATGTATGGCAGAAACCAACACAGTATTGTAAAGCAGTTATTATCCAATCATAAATAGTTTTTAAAAAGATAACATTAAAAAAATTTTAGAATTGTTGTTAAGCATACTAATAACATTATAGTAGATTTTAAGAATACAGAAATAATTCTCAGTTTGTGTATTAAAATATCTGTTAAACCTAGCATATTTGATAGTCATTTTCAAGAGACAGGAAATATGGAAAAAGGAATAAGTTAGCAATGATTTAAAATACATTTAATGTGCTTCAAATGACATAAAAATCTTAAGTTAAAAAATATAAAATTAGAAAAAGCATTTAAAATAATAAATTAGTATCCCTAAAGTATATAAATATTTTCATTCCTTTGTTGATACTGAACTGATATTCCAAAGATATTTTTAGATATTTTCATTTCTGATAAAATATACATCCAGTAGTGATAAAATAATCTTGAATGATCTTCTCAGCAATATCTTCTTTGGTTTCCCTTTATGAACTTTTATTTATATATATATATAATATATATATATCAGTTTCTGTTTTCCAGATCATTTAGCATGTTGAATGGTATTCAAGCCAAATTAACTTGCAATATTCTTACTTTGGGCTAGAATTGTACCACAGAATTACTACCACTTCCAAGTAACTAGAGCAGATATCTCTTAACAAAACCAGGTTGATGTTGTAAATTTTCTTTCAGATAGGTAAGACTACAGACATTTAGTTCAGTTTAGAACTAATGTTGCAGGTTTATTTCACAATGTTTCCAATTTTCAGAGATAGGGAATTAGAACTCTGTTTTGGACTGCATAAGGACCGCAGTCTAACACAAAAACTGACAACTAAAAACCAGAAGTTGCCTTATAAATTAGCATTATTAATGTAAAAGAATAATTATGGTTAGAGAATCTGCATGCAGTGCAGGAGGCCGGGATTTGATCCCTGGGTTGGGAAGATCCCCTGGAGGAGGGCATGGGAACCCACTCTAGAATTCCTGCCTGGAGAATCCCCATGGACAGAGGAGCCTGGCAGGCTATACAGTTCATGGGGTTCCTAAGAATAGGACGCAACTGAGCATCTAAGCACACATCAAATTGCAGATGAAGAGATTCAGAGATGTTAGCAAGTTACTCATGGTCAGAGCCAGTACATGGTAGAGCCAAAATTTAAACCTAGGCAGTTTGTCCCAGAGCCCATACATTTGAAAAATAATTCACTTAATTCTTTTTAATGTTGATGAAGCTTAGTTTTTATTGAAATAGGACATACAGAAAAGTGCAGATAATTGTTTCACTTGCTGACTTTTTGCACACAGACACATGAAGCCAACAACCAGAACAGAAAACGAACATTACCAGCACCAAAAGCCCTTTCTATGCCCTCTGTCACTACCGTAATTGAAGTGCTGGAAGATTTTCAAGTAAATTGGTTATTCAGCTATCTGTCCCAAATAATTTTTTTCATATTTCACTAAAATAATGTAGTTTCCTACAGACCAAAATAACATACTACCCAACAAGATTCATAATATTTCCTATTGTCTCATACCTAACCTATATTTGAATGTATCATTCTGTCCCCAAAGTATTCTTTATAACTTGTTTGTGTAAATTAGGACTGTATATTGTATCTGGTTATACAAAGTCTTTCTTTATTCTACAACACTTCTTTATTCATGACACTTACTTGTTGAGGAGACTAGGGCATTTGTGCTATAGAATGTCACACCCATTTATCAATTTCTTTCTTGTAGTTATTATTTAGCTTGTTCTTCTATTCTTTGTAATTCTGTATACTAGAAGTTAAGTGTAAAGGATTAATTAGATTAAAGTAAATATTTTTTTGGGAAAGTATAGCATAGGTCCCATCATGGCATCCGGTCCCGTCACTTCATGGGAAATAGATGGGGAAACAGTGGAAACAGTGTCAGACTTTATTTTTGGGGGCTCCAGAATCACTGCAGATGGTGATTGCAGCCATGAAATTAAAAGACGCTTACTCCTTGGAAGGAAAGTTATGACCAACCTAGATAGCATATTGAAAAGCAGAGATATTATTATGCCAGCAAAGGTCCATCTAGTCAAGGCTATGGTTTTTTCAGCGGTCATGTATGGATGTGAGAGTTGGACTGTGAAGAAAGCTGAGTGCCAAAAAATTGATGCGTTTGAAGTGTGGTATTGGAGAAGACTCTTGAGAGTCCCTTGGACTGCAAGGAGATCCAACCAGTCCATCCTAAAGGAGATCAGTCCTGATGTTCATTGGAAGGAGTGATGCTGAAGCTGAAACTCCAGTACTTTGGCCACCTCACGCAAAGAGTTGACTCATTGGAAAAGACCCTGATGCTAGGAAGGATTGGGGGCAGGAGGAGAAGGCGATGACAGAGAATGAGATGGCTGCATGGCATCACCGACTCGATGGACATGAGTTTGAGTGAACTCCGGGAGTTGGTGATTGACAGGGAGGCCTGGCATGCCGTGATTCATGGGTTCGCAAAGAGTCAGACATGACTGAGTGACTGAACTGAACTGACAGCATAGGTGGGGCTTCCCTGGTGGCTGAGAGGTTAAAGCATCTGCCTCCAATGCAGGAGACCCGGGTTCGATCCCAGGGTCAGGAAGATCCCTTGGCGAAGGAAATGGTAACCCACTCCAGTATTCTTGCCTGGAGAATTTAATGGACAGAGAAGCCTGATACGCTACAGTCCACAGGGTCACAAAGAGCAGGACACGACTGTGTAACTTCACTCACTATAGCATAGGTGAGGGTTTCATGGTGGCTCATTGGTAAACAAATCCGCCTGCTTATACAGGACGTGCAGGTTCGACCTCTGGGTCAGGAGGATCTCCTGAGGAGGAAATGGCAACCCACTCCAGTATTCTTGCCTGAGAAATCTTATGGACAGAAGATTCTGGCAGGCTACAGTCCATGGGATTGCAAAAGAGTCAGACACAACTGCGCGATAAACAACAGCATAGCGTGGGTGATGGTACTCATGTTGGAGCACATGAGGAAACGCATAGTGTCTCCAGACCCACCCTCAGTCTCTGGCCCCTAACTGTACCACCTCTGTGAAACTGTTGGAGTAATGCTTGTTCCCTGAGAACTCAGTTGGTAAAGAATCCGCCTGCATGCAGGAGACCTGGGTTTGATCCCTGGGTTGGGAAGATCCCCTGGAGAAGGGAAAGGCTACCCAATCCAGTATTCTGGCCTGGAGAATTCCATGGACTACAGTCCATGGGGTTGCAAAGAGTCAGACACAACTGAGTGACTTTCACTTCATTTTGATATTTGTCTTAGGGATAAAAGTATTTTATATTTTAAAGAATGTTAAAAGGTATTTTCCATCTTCAGTTTAGAATAATTTTGTTTTTGAAGTTCTCCAAATTATGGACCAAAGCATTACTCAGCTAACAGTTTTGCTTAAATAATGTTTTTTTTTTTTTTTTAATCATTAAATTGGGAATTACTATCTACAAAAACAGCCATTAACATTTGTCCTTCTTCAAATGGTGATATTACATGTATATTTCAGTGTAGAAAGAGAACAAACAAGGGGAGGGAAAATTTAGAGAAATGAATTAAACAGTAAGAATAGATAAAAGTTAAGAATATAAAAAAATTAAAACCATTTTATTTAACTATTAAAACATTTAAATATAAAGTGTTAAAACTGTTTTAAAGTGATCATATTTTGCTACTTGCCATTAATTACATGAAACGTTAAGTTTTAAAAAATAGGCTTTCATAAGTTTATTACAGTTTTATTACACTTTGTCAGCACTGGAGCAAAACCTCTGCCACGTAAGTTGGAGTTCTAATTAAGCAGCTGATTTGCCTGAATTCTCATTAAATTGATGAACTCATTTGCTTACAGGGATTGGCATCTGATACGGTTCAAGGATGTTTAGAGATTGAAATCAAAACTGTTGAATACATAGGCTTAATTATTGATTCCTTTGTAATTTTCATATGCTAAATAGCAAAAAATTATTAATTCCTCCCTCTCCTTAAAAGGAAAATATACATTTGATGTATATAATATGAACTTTGTAGTATGTTGTCAGTTCTCTGTAGGAAATAAGTATTGAATCACTGTAGCCTATTGATATTATAATTTTTAGAAAATTTGTGTTAGTTTACAGAAAACAAGAATTATTCCTAGAGAATATAATGTAACTATGACTTGTAATTTATGCCTAACTTGACTGATATCTTAAAAATTGTCCACTAACACAGGCAGTGTGAAATCATGCAAAAAAAAAAAAAAATGAACTTATTTATGCTGCTGCTACTGCTGCTAAATCGCTTCAGTCATGACCGACACTGTGTGTCCCCATAGATGGCAGCCCACCAGACTCCTCCGTCCCTGAGATTCTCCAGGCAAGAACAGTGGAGTGGGTTGCCATTTCATTATTTATTTATGGGGGACATTTAATTATGTTCTGTAAAGTCTTAAATGTAAACAAAAATTGATACCTGTTCTTAATTCTGTTAATCTGTTTTTAATTCTGAAATACCAAAACATTGAGTAAACAATACTATAAAATGTAATAACTTTGTAATTGTCATATATAATTTTTGTGTAAATTTTACAGTGAAGCAATTTACTGGATTAAAAAGGAACTTTTTTAAAGTAATAGTGTAAGAAAACAGATTTATAAGTATATTGCAAGCATTCTTTCATATTAAAGATAAGTTTTATTCTTAGAAAGTGGATTTTTTTCTACAGTCAGAGAACATTTTTCCAGGACGATTGGAAGATAATATCCAATGACCCTTTATTATCTGATTAATTTTTCCAGGATTTACTGTAATTAATTTTTAGTCAGTTGTTGAGCATTCATATTCACAAATAGAAGGTGCCCATCCAAATTCGTGGAAAATTTTTTCTCCACAAAAAGATATTTATTTCCCTCTACTAGTTTCAGAACTATTAGAATTCATTTAATAAGGATTTTGCTGTAATGTATAGAAAAATATATAATTTTAACAGTTTTACCTCTTGAAAAGCACAGAATAATTATATATTTGTTCTATTCAAAAGGGCATAGTTTTAAAATCTTAAATCATTATGTCTATTTTATGTATATATCTATTCTCTTTTGGCTTAATATGACAGTTACAGACTTCTTCACTAATAGGGCTTGCATTTCAAGATAAGGCTGCATGTAAACAAATTAACTTTTAAAAATAGAGAGCAATTTCATCTGTAATAATGTACCAATTCATAAATTATCAGTGGTATTTTTTTCTTAAAGATAAATGACCCGTCATCCAACACATACTATTAGGTAGTCTAGATGTCTTTGTGTTCTGGGAGATAAGGCTCTTGTATTATTATACCCTAATAAAATGAGTTAATGTTTTAGTATTATCGATAAAAGAGCACTTGGATATATTTAATAACCGAACTGAGAAACACTTAATTTTAGTTGTCTGTAGCAATATAACACAAATTCTCCTGTAAAACAAATTGCACTTTTGGAATATATTTTAATGTGTATTCAACAAAGGAGAAAATGAGGTGATTGAAGTTCAATTTGTAGCATGTTATTAACCATTTCCGCTTGACTAGATGAGTAAAAGAATAATGGATGAGGGTTTTATTATTACCTTTCTACTAAAATGAAGTGGTATAAAAGCTGTCTCTTATACACATCTAGATGTGTATAAGAGACAGACTGAGTGACTTTCACTTCATTTTGATATTTGTCTTAGGGATAAAAGTATTTTATATTTTAAAGAATGTTAAAAGGTATTTTCCATCTTCAGTTTAGAATAATTTTGTTTTTGAAGTTCTCCAAATTATGGACCAAAGCATTACTCAGCTAACAGTTTTGCTTAAATAATGTTTTTTTTTTTTTTTTAATCATTAAATTGGGAATTACTATCTACAAAAACAGCCATTAACATTTGTCCTTCTTCAAATGGTGATATTACATGTATATTTCAGTGTAGAAAGAGAACAAACAAGGGGAGGGAAAATTTAGAGAAATGAATTAAACAGTAAGAATAGATAAAAGTTAAGAATATAAAAAAATTAAAACCATTTTATTTAACTATTAAAACATTTAAATATAAAGTGTTAAAACTGTTTTAAAGTGATCATATTTTGCTACTTGCCATTAATTACATGAAACGTTAAGTTTTAAAAAATAGGCTTTCATAAGTTTATTACAGTTTTATTACACTTTGTCAGCACTGGAGCAAAACCTCTGCCACGTAAGTTGGAGTTCTAATTAAGCAGCTGATTTGCCTGAATTCTCATTAAATTGATGAACTCATTTGCTTACAGGGATTGGCATCTGATACGGTTCAAGGATGTTTAGAGATTGAAATCAAAACTGTTGAATACATAGGCTTAATTATTGATTCCTTTGTAATTTTCATATGCTAAATAGCAAAAAATTATTAATTCCTCCCTCTCCTTAAAAGGAAAATATACATTTGATGTATATAATATGAACTTTGTAGTATGTTGTCAGTTCTCTGTAGGAAATAAGTATTGAATCACTGTAGCCTATTGATATTATAATTTTTAGAAAATTTGTGTTAGTTTACAGAAAACAAGAATTATTCCTAGAGAATATAATGTAACTATGACTTGTAATTTATGCCTAACTTGACTGATATCTTAAAAATTGTCCACTAACACAGGCAGTGTGAAATCATGCAAAAAAAAAAAAAAATGAACTTATTTATGCTGCTGCTACTGCTGCTAAATCGCTTCAGTCATGACCGACACTGTGTGTCCCCATAGATGGCAGCCCACCAGACTCCTCCGTCCCTGAGATTCTCCAGGCAAGAACAGTGGAGTGGGTTGCCATTTCATTATTTATTTATGGGGGACATTTAATTATGTTCTGTAAAGTCTTAAATGTAAACAAAAATTGATACCTGTTCTTAATTCTGTTAATCTGTTTTTAATTCTGAAATACCAAAACATTGAGTAAACAATACTATAAAATGTAATAACTTTGTAATTGTCATATATAATTTTTGTGTAAATTTTACAGTGAAGCAATTTACTGGATTAAAAAGGAACTTTTTTAAAGTAATAGTGTAAGAAAACAAATTTATAAGTATATTGCAAGCATTCTTTCATATTAAAGATAAGTTTTATTCTTAGAAAGTGGATTTTTTTCTACAGTCAGAGAACATTTTTTCAGGACGATTGGAAGATAATATCCAATGACCCTTTATTATCTGATTAATTTTTCCAGGATTTACTGTAATTAATTTTTAGTCAGTTGTTGAGCATTCATATTCACAAATAGAAGGTGCCCATCCAAATTCGTGGAAAATTTTTTCTCCACAAAAAGATATTTATTTCCCTCTACTAGTTTCAGAACTATTAGAATTCATTTAATAAGGATTTTGCTGTAATGTATAGAAAAATATATAATTTTAACAGTTTTACCTCTTGAAAAGCACAGAATAATTATATATTTGTTCTATTCAAAAGGGCATAGTTTTAAAATCTTAAATCATTATGTCTATTTTATGTATATATCTATTCTCTTTTGGCTTAATATGACAGTTACAGACTTCTTCACTAATAGGGCTTGCATTTCAAGATAAGGCTGCATGTAAACAAATTAACTTTTAAAAATAGAGAGCAATTTCATCTGTAATAATGTACCAATTCATAAATTATCAGTGGTATTTTTTTCTTAAAGATAAATGACCCGTCATCCAACACATACTATTAGGTAGTCTAGATGTCTTTGTGTTCTGGGAGATAAGGCTCTTGTATTATTATACCCTAATAAAATGAGTTAATGTTTTAGTATTATCGATAAAAGAGCACTTGGATATATTTAATAACCGAACTGAGAAACACTTAATTTTAGTTGTCTGTAGCAATATAACACAAATTCTCCTGTAAAACAAATTGCACTTTTGGAATATATTTTAATGTGTATTCAACAAAGGAGAAAATGAGGTGATTGAAGTTCAATTTGTAGCATGTTATTAACCATTTCCGCTTGACTAGATGAGTAAAAGGATAATGGATGAGGGTTTTATTATTACCTTTCTACTAAAATGAAGTGGTATAAAAGATAAGGTGATGAGATTAATGAACACAGGGAAAAGGAGTAATCAATCAAGCTCCAAGAAGGAGGTGAGAATGGCAGCACCCTGTAAGGTCTGCCAAGAGCACTCCTTATAGACTGGTCCACTTTATCTTTTCTAGTTTTTACTAAACTGTGGAAACTAACAGTTATTGTTGGAAGACAGAGCTAAAACTAACAAGCTACTGCTTAATCAAACATGAATGAAATTTTGTTCTTAGATTTAAATGGCATACATAGTAGAGATCTAGCATAGCATCTGAATTTATTACATTGAGAGCTGAAAAGTGTAGCTATTGAGTCCATGTGCTCTGTCTTCCTCTTTGTTGTTTTTTAGTTCTGTGTCTTCTTTTAATCAATACAGTATAAACATAAGCCCTTCTGTTGGACTGTGGTTACAATTAAACACGGAGTTCCACTTACCCAGGTCTCCTTGTAGGTTTATATTTATTATTGATACTTGTTGAAAAAGATTTCAAAGAAAGAAGATTTCAAAAAAGATTTCAAGAAAGCCAAAGTAATTTTCTGGAGATTGTTGCTTTCATGACAGCATTTATTTAGATTGTGCCTACCTGTTCATTCAACAAAATTTATTGAATGCCTACAATGTGCCAGGGATGCAAAATGTTGCAAATACAACTAAAGAAATATGGACAATAGACTTTATCATTTAGCTTATAGTCCAGTGAGGACTTCCCTGGTAGCTCAGATGGTAAAACATCTGCCTACAATGTGGGAGCCCCGGGTCGATCCCTGGGTCGGGAAGATCCCCTGGAGAAGGAAATGGCAACCCACTCCAGGACTCTTGCCTGGAAAATCCCATGGACTGAGGAGCCTGGTAGGCTATAGTCCATGAGGTCGCAAAGAGTCGGACACGACTGAGCGACTTCACTTCACTTCCAGTGAGGATAGATATACACATAAATATGTATGTCATTTGGTGATAATTACCAAAAGAGAAAGATAAAAGCATAATACATCTCTAATGACACGCTGTTTCGAAAGAGACCTGATTGAAGTGGAGGAACAGTCCAACAGTCCGTGAGGGCTGTCTAAGGAAAGAACATTCCAGGTAGAGAGAACAGGAAGTGCAGAGGCCTAGAGGCAAAAGGTCGGTTGCAACAGCAAGGAAGCTTGGTGTTTCTGGGAAGTTAGCAAAGTAGGATTGAGTTGCAGAAAATCTAGATGGGATAGAGGCATAAAATATAGGCCAAAGTATTTTGTTTGATTATAAGGATAAATTGCTCATCCAGCAGATATTGAGTACCTGAATCTACTCCCAGCTCTGAGAATTTACTAATGAGGACAAAGTTCTCGCTCTTATGTGGCTTCTGTTCAAAAGGGGTTGAAGAAGAGAGAGTTAGTAAGTAAATAAATAAATGAACAGTAACAACAACAACAACAAATGAGCAAGATAATTTCATTTAATACAGTGCTTTGAAGATTTAAAGCTAGGTGATACTGGCTTGAGGAAAGGAGATGTGGAGATTCAGATTTCACTTATGTTGCTGGTCCATTTTCTAACCTTTCTCTTGCATTCAGCTTTCTCCTCATAGTGTGGCCATGTACACAGCTTTTTTGACCATCTCTCTCTCTCTCTCTGTGTCATGCTTGCCTTATATTAGCGTTATCAGGATTTAGTGAGATGCAATGTATGTAATCATCTCACTAAATCCTGATAACACTAATGTAAGGCAAGCATGTAAAGCGTCTGCCACAGGGTCTTTCTCTTTTCTGGCTCATCTAAAATCTAAAAGCAAGAAGTGTATCTTGTTTAGAAACTTGTCTTAATTAAGGTTTCCCCAGATTGAAATCCTGAAACAAAGGATCAAATTCAAGTAGTTGGGGAAACTCCAGTGACACCCATAGGAGAATTGGAAAATGATAGAGGAGAAAGGGAGACAGTGCTGGGTACCTGTGAAACCAGCTGCAGAAGGGGTTTCTATGGAAATTTTTGGAAACTGCAAAAATCTGTCCCTGTCCCAGAATTATCCCTGCTGAGAGTTGAGGGAGCTTTGATATTTATGCAACTTCTGAGAAATATTCCAATTAAGTTTCCAAGTATAGGCAATACTCCCCTCAGGTGCAGGGCCCTCAGGCACAGAGAGGTAGATCCTGGTAGTTGGAAGTCTGCAGGAGGATATTTTAAGTTACACCGGATATGAACAGGGCCCTGATAATATCTGTTACAGTCATTAAATCTTTCTCAGGCAAACAGCGTTCCTGGGTAATTTAGTATTTGTCTCTGAAATTCATATTTTCCGCATTCCCTTGATGATTCTTTTCCTAGATCACTTTCTTTTTCCTCTTATTTTCCTTAAACTTTTCTGATTCCTTAACACTGTTGTACCTTCACAGAGAATAGACATCCTAAAGGGCTAGTAAGCTTTATGTTCCATGCTTGAGGATGGGCAGTTCTCTTAAGTCATCTTCTGAATTTATATGAGCCATGAAGAGAATAAATTACGTTACCTAAGTTGTATTTCTCCTTATGCCGCAACTATCTACTCAAATATTAATTACTGCTAAAATCAGCTAAGATAGTTTGTTCTGCATTTTGGAATGTAAGGCATTCATTTTTAAACTACTGTAGAAGTAAATTAGGGAATAGCAAAGATAAGATTGGTGAAAATGGGTAATGACTAAATCTAGGTATATGATTTCACTATATTCTTATCCCTGCTTTAGATGTATGTTTGAAATTGTTCATGATAAAAAGTAGGAAAAAATGTACTGATTGTTAGAGCCCTCCTGTCTTAAGCTGAATGCTTACTTTAAATATGAGCTAATAATTAGTGTTTGTTTTACATGGATCTCTGTAACATCATCACTCCCACCAAGTTAACTATCTTCCTAGACAATACAAAATTCACCTCCTGGACACAGCGTAAGTTTAGCTTTTAGATCACCAAATAGATTACAGAAGAAGCATGTATATTACTGTAAAGGTAGAGTGGCTTCCAGATCAGAGAGTCTTAATCTAAACCCTACCTATGTCAATAAGCCAACCATGTAGGGCAACTGGACAGTTCTGGAAGCCTAAACAGAGTAATCACAGAAGGAATCATGGGAACTCTCTATCATATATTGTAGGCGTCGTATGTGGTGTTTAGATATGTGATACATGGCAATATGTTCTTTCTATAGAAAAGGCAACCTCCATACTCTTAAGTCTAGGCGATATATGTTTGGCCCCACTGTAGACATGGATATGTCAGGCTGTGATAAGCTAAGGAAATTAAAATTTTAATTATTTTGCTCAACTTCTTTCATTTGATGCATACCAGAAAAGCAATCTGTAGTTTGACCTCTCCTGTAAATAGATACAAAAGGAATAGTGTCTTATTAAATGGACTGAAGATCCCAGTTATTTTACAAGTATATTTTGTTTTTATTTTATAACTTTTTGTTTCTTGAAAAGTAAGATGTTACCTACCTAATGTTGCTTATACACTCTTCATTACCTAACAGTAGTGGTTTGCCATATGCCTTGACCTGCTCCTCTTAACTTAACTTTACTGCCTTAAAAAAAAAAAATGTATGCATTCTGCTATTTTAAAAAACTCATCAACTTTAAATACTTATGTATAGATTTCCCTTCTGTGGTAATTGAGATTGTGTTTCTCTATCATCATAGTTCTGTCAAACAATTTCATCCATCTCCTATCCTCCAAATATAAGTGTATCAAAGTCTTATTTGTGTGTGTGTGTGTGTTGGAACTTTTTTTTTTTTTTTTGGTATTTTATTTTTTTACACGAACTCCCAAACATGAATCCCCCTCCCACCTCCCACCCCACATCATCCCTCCAGATCATCCCCATACCGAAGTCTTATTAAGTAGAGGTTGAATGTACAATATGATGGCTGTGTAANTTTTTTTTTTTTTTTTGGTATTTTATTTTTTTACACGAACTCCCAAACATGAATCCCCCTCCCACCTCCCACCCCACATCATCCCTCCAGATCATCCCCATACCGAAGTCTTATTAAGTAGAGGTTGAATGTACAATATGATGGCTGTGTAAATAATGGCCGTTGATGAAAGCCATGTGATCATGCTTATCAAATGATCTAAAATTTCTGTATTTTTGCCTCCTGAATCCAGATTAGTCAGAATTAGGTTAAGAAAACCTATTTTCCATAATTTAAAAAAATTTAGTGAATAGAGGCTAACACAACCACTGGAAAACCATTGCTGGTTTTAAGAATGTGACAGTAGGGGAATTGCAGATAAATCACAATTACTAATACCGGTTGTCTTTGGCACCTAAAAGTCACTGCTTCTGCCCTTTGAGGTCCCTGAAAAATAATGGCTTCTCATTTTCTTCTGCCCTCTAAAATTTGTACAGATGCTTTCATTGTGGGCTCTAAACTAAAATTGCTAGCAAGGGATATAGGAAATACAGTTTACAAGTTTTCAGTTTCCTTTGTTATATATAGGATCAGGGGACCCCTCTCAGGGCTCCAGAGTGAGCTCTTGTCCAACATTCAGAAATGAATTCTCGGAGGAGACATACGTGCTGACAAAACAGAGTCTGTATTGGAAATGTGCACCCAGTGGAGAGCAGCAGATTAAGGAAACCCAGGAGGACTGCTGCCGTGTGGCTCGGTCTCCGGTTTTGTGGCAGTGAGGCTAGTTTCTGCATTACCTTTGGCCAGTCGTCTTGCTTGACCTGTGTTTAGTCTGACTTAGGGTCTCCCTGGTGGCACGTGTGCCTCTCTGGGCCCAGACGGATTCCAGGGTGAAGGTATCTGGGGGGTTGGAAGGACATGTCGCCTCCTTCCTTCTTTCAGCCCCTCCTGTGCGCCCCTCCTGTCTCAGCCCCTCCCGTGCGCTCCCTGTTGCTTTTCACCTGCAGCATGGTGTTCTTTATTAGCACCTCCGGTTGTGGGACAACTCAGGCAAGCGGTCATCATCATGCCTGGCCAAGGCAATGGTCTTGGTCAAAGGTTCCCTAACCTTGCTATTCAGAATAGAGCTTAGAAGAGCAAGGATGGTGCCAAGAGTAAACAAGCGGTTTCCAGCACATTTAGTCGTCTTCCCTTTAGAGGCTTCCTTGATTGATTGTTTTTAGGTCTAGCTCTTAGCTCTCATGTTAGAATTTACGCTTCATTGGATTGATTCTCTTTCCTAGCTCTCATTCTTCCTTTTCCTTGGCTTTTTACACTCTTTTGTTTTGTGAAGGCTCATAAAATTCTGATAACTTCCCAAGAAGTTCATAGGATGTGATTTTCTTTTTTTTCTCAATATCTGAGATAATCTTTGGGCTTCCTTCATGTTTGACTGACGGGTTGACTGGCTATAGAATTGCAGGTTATCACTTTCCTTCAGAATTTGAAATCTGCGTAACTCTTTCACTGCTGTTGTTGAAAACGTGTTAGTTCTTATTACTTTTCTTTTGAATATGATTTTGTTTCTTTTTGGAAAATCCTGGGACCTTTTCTCAGTTCTTTTTTTATTATTTGCTTTAATGTGAATCTTATTTCATTCATTGATATGGGCACTGGGTAGACACTTTAGATCTTGAGACTTATGACCTTTGGTCCTGAAATTATTTCCCTTTAATTTTTTTTTTCCTTTTTTGCTTTTCTGAAATATATCCTGAATTCACACTTTAATTTTTGTACACAGCTTTTTCCTTTTTCCCTCTCTATTTTTCATCCCCTTCTAATTCTGACTTTTTTTTTTTTTCTCAACTTTAAGCCTTTCACTGAAGGGTTTTGTTTTTTCCTTAAAATTTTGATTGTAAAGATCTCTTTTGTTTTTCTCCTTTTTTAGAGGGAGGGATAGCATCTTATACAGTGGAAGTGACAAATAGATTCAAAAGATTAGACTATACAGTGGAAGTGGAAATGACAAATAGATTCACAGGATTAGATCTGATAGAGTGCCTGAAGAATATGGATGAAGGTTTATGACATTGTACAGGAGGCAGTGATCAAGACCATCCCAGGAAAAAGACATGCAAAAAGACAAAATGGTTGTCTAATGTGGCCTTACAAATAGCTGAGAAAAGAAGACAAGTGAAAGGCAAAGGAGAAAAGGAAAGATACACCCATTTGAACGCAGAGTTACAAAGAATGGCAAGGAGAGATAAGAAAACCTTCCTTAGTGATCAATGCAAAGAAATAGAGGAAAACATTAGAATGGGAAAGACTAGAGATCTCCTCAAGAAAATTAGAGATACCAAGGGAACATTTCATACAAAGATGGGCACAATAAAGGACAGAAATGGTATGGACCTAACAGAAGTAGAAGATATTAAGAAGAGGTGGCAAGGATACACAGAAGAACTGTACAAAAAGATCTTCATGATCCAAATAACCACAATGGTGTGATCACTCCACCTAGAGCCAGACATCCTGGAATGTGAAGTCAGGTGGGTCTTAGGAAGCATCACTATGAACAAAGCTCGTATAGGTGATGGAATTCCAGTTGAGCTATTTTAAATCCTAAAAGATAATGCTGTGAAAGTGCTGCACTCAATATGCCAGCAAATTTGGAAACCTCAGCAGTGGTCACAGGACTGGAATAGGTCAGTTTTCACTTCCATCCCTAAGAAAGGCAATGCCAAAGAATGCGCAAACTACTGCACAACTGCACTCATCTCACACGCTGGCAAAGTGATGCTCAAAATTCTCCAAGCCAGGTTTCAACAGTATGTGAAACATGAACTTCCAGATATACAAGCTGAATTTTAAATAGCAGAGGAACCAGAGATCAAATCGCCAACATCCGTTGTATCATCAAAAAAGTGAGAGAGTTCCAGAAAAAAATCTGCCCCTGCTTTATTGACTATCCCAAAAGCTTTGGCTGTGTGGATCACAACGAACTGTGGAAAATTCTGAAAGAGATGAGAATACCAGACCACCTGACCTGCTTCTTCAGAAACCTGTATACAGGTCAAGAAGCAACAGTTAGAGCTGAACATGGAACAACAGACTGGTTCCAAATAGGGAAAGGAGTATGTCAAGCCTGTATGTTGTCACGCTGCTTATTTAACTTATATTCAGAGTACATCATGAGAAATGCTGGACTGGATGAAGCACAAGCTGGAATTGGCTGTCTTTTCACCTTGCTTGTAGTTTCCTTTGTTGTGCAGAAGCTTTTAATTTTAATTAGATCCCATCTATGTATTTTTTAATAATATTTTAGAATCCCTGTAGAAGGAAATGGAACCCACTCCAGTATTCTTGCCTGGAGAATTCCATGGACAGAGGAGGCTGGCAGGCTACTGGTCCATGGTATCACAACATTTGAGCTTCCCCTGTGGCATTAGTGGTAAAGAATCTGCCTGACGATACAGGAGACACAAGAGATGGGGGTTGGATCCCTGGGTCGGGAAGATCCCTGGAGAAGGAAATGGCAACCCACTCCAGTATTCTTGCCTAAAGAAAATCCCGTGGACAGAGGAGCCTGGTGGGCCACAGTCCGCAGGGTCAGAGTTAGGTGCAACTGATTAACTGAGCACACGTAATTATGTTCACCTCAGTCTTTATGATGCTATTTTCACGCTGGAAGTCATTTAAATTCTCATTGATATTGCTGAAAATCTTCTGCATGCAATCAGTGAAACACTATACATAGTTATTTAAAAATACCTGATATAGGGATGTATGCATTGACGTGAAGGCTTTCACAGGTTATTGAATGAGACTAAATGCGGTCACTGTGAGAGAAGGTATCGATAGTTGGCAGACTGTGAACATATGGTAACTACTGGATGGATAGATGGATAGGAGAATATGGAATAGTGGAAAGAGTATACCACTTGAAACTTGAAGCCTTCTGTCCTTGTTCCCTGTTAGTAACAACAGGTCACTTGAATTTAAGCTTTTTAAAGCATTGATGTTCCACAAATGTTTCTTTTAGAAGAAGCAATTCAGCTTGCATTAACATCTGTATTCATTTTTTTAGGGCTGCCAGTACAAAATTACTGCAACCTGGGTGACTTAACACAGCCAAAATTTATTCTCACATTTCGGAAGGCTAGAAGTCTGAAACCAATGTGTCAGCACATCATGCTCGTTCCTTCATTCTTCCATGCCCCTTCTAGTTTATGATTGCCAACAATCCCTGGTGCTCCTTGGCTTTTGGTAGTACACCTCTGGTCTCTGCTTCTGTCTTCACATGGCCTTCTTCCTTGTGTGTCTCTTATAACGACACGAGTCATTGGACTCATAGGGCCCACCCCAATCAATTGTGTCTACACAGACCTTTTTTCCAAATGATATCACATTCTGAGATTCTGGGGCAGACATGAATTTTAGGCAACACTGTTCAACTCCATATAACATCTCAAATTGAATGCAGCCTCAAGGATGGAGTCTTACTGAATAGTCAGACTTTCAAGTTTTACTTTAAAAAAACAAAACCACCAAAGAATTATTTAAATTTAACCATTCTAAAACATTATAAAATATATACCAGTATTAGTACTTAGTATTATATTAAAATGTCACCTAAGAAACTAAAAATAAGATTTAACCTCAGGATAAAATAAAAGCAGTATTTAATAGGTCATAATAAAGATACACAAAGATGTCTGAGAGAATGTTTTCTAGTCTTGTAAGACTAGACTATTGATTGATTGACTGGATTGTCTTCTCCACAAGGAGTGTGTTGTTAATAGGAAGGAAGCTTGATCAACAAAAGTGCAGAATAGAAAATCACAGAGTAAATGTTGGTTTTGTTCACCTAAGCCTTGTCCAGGGGATGGGGGTTTCCAGAGTATACTTTTACTGTCTATAAGACCACTCTGTTTTCACTTTTTAACAGTGGAACTTTTTTTCCCTCTAAAAGAAATCTTAAGTAGATTTCAAGCACATGAAACAGCAAAAAACAAAGAGCTTCTAAGATACCTCCTTAGAATGCTAATGCTCCAAGAAAAGGCTGAAAAGTACTTAAGCTATGAAATAATTTTCTTTTTCTAATTCTCCTTTTTTTTGGTACCATACTTACCAATGAATTTTCTGGTAAGGCTATGGCTTTACATGTAGGTCTGCCTATCATAAGAGAGTGGGCTTGCCTTTCAGAATAGACTTTTTTCTAGTGCTAATAACAGTTACGCTTCTCACTGGATGTGAATGAATTGGCATTCTAGCATTGTAAGTCAGCCTCGATAATCACCGTTGTTCTGCACCTCACCTGCCGTTTTAATTGGGCCGCACTAAGTCTGTGGCCCACAGGCTTCCCTGGAGCACGGGCTCTAGAGGGTTCAACTCAGTAGTTGTGGCTCATGGGCTCAGTTGCTGGGATCTTAGTTCCCTGACCAGGGACCACACCGGTGTCCCCTTCTGTGGAAGACAGGTTCTTAATTGCTGGACCACCAGGGAAGTCCCAGTGTTGTTCTACCCTTAAGACATGATTCCAGTCTTGGTGGGCTGATGAAATTAAATTTGAGCCTAAGAACCAGAACTTTAGCTGTGATTAATGGACCAAGGAAAGAAAAGTATTTTACTAAGGCCCTTCAATCCTAAAGGAAATCAGTCCTGAATATTCATTGGAAGGACTGATGCTGAAGCTTAAACTGAGATCATGGCATCTGGTCCCATCATTTCATGGCAAATAGATGGGGAAGCAATGGAAACAGTGACAGACTATTTTGGGGGGCTCCAAAATCACTGCAGATGGTGATTGTAGCCATGAAATTAAAAGACGCTAAAAAAAAAAAGTATGACCAACCTAGACAGCATATTAAAAGCAGACATTACTTTGCCACAAAGGTCTAGTGAAAGCTATGGTTTTTCTGGTAGTCATTTATGGGTGTGAGAGTTGGACTATAAAGAAAGCTGAGCACCAAAGAATTGATGCTTTTGAACTGTGTTGTTGGAGAAGACTTGAGAATCCCTTGGACTGCAAGTAGATCCAACCAGTCCATCCTAAAGGAAATCAGTGCTGAATATTCATTGGGAGGACTGATGCTGAAGCTGAAGCTCCAGTACTTTGGCTACCTGATGCAAAGAGCTGACTCATTTGAAAAGACCCTGATGCTGGGAAGCATTGAAGGCAGGAGGAGAAGGGGATGACAGAGGATGAGATGGTTGGATGGCATCGCTGACTCAATGGCCACGAGTTTGAGTAAGCTCTGGGAGTTGGTGATGGACAGGGAAGCCTGGTGTGCTGCAGTCTATGGGGTCACAAGGAGTTGGACTCTACTGAATGACTGAATTGAACTGACAGAATCTTGCCTTTCTTATATGGTTGTAAGGTCTTCTATTAGATCCTGTTTTTTTGTTTTTTTTTTTTAATTTCATTCTGTTCACTGAATTCTCTTTCTGCCTTCTGAATTTCTTTGTTGTTGTTGTTGTTTTATTTTGATTTTTGTTCTGTTGGAGTCTTTCCTGAAATTACAGGAGATACTTGGCTGATGACTGCAGTGCCTTGAAACCTAAATAGGAAGCCCTGTATTTATATGCAAGTATGTTTCTTGGGCTTTTTCTATAATATTACCAGCCTGTAATTACTATCCTTTCCATTGACTGTAAACTCAGTCACATATCAACATCTGAATGGTTTTTATTTAGAACCATTCAGTTTTTCCAAATAAAAATCCTTTTGGACCTGTCTGAAGGTTATGTGTATGTGGAATGCAAGACGTATAGGATGCATAATGAGCCTACTGGTAGTCTGAGAACAAATGGGTAGAAGTATTTTGACTTTCTCTTTTCTGCTTTGTAGCATCCATGCACCGTATTCCTACTTTCCTCTGTGTAGATACTTTCCTAATTTCTCAACAAATTAATCTCATATTTCACAAGGGGGATTCAAATAGGAGAGGAAAAATCTTCAGCCTGTGGGACAGTTATAGGATCCAGCTAGCGTCTGTAGATTTATAACCTGTCTTCCTCTTTTTATGAGCTTATTTTCTGTGTTCCTTAGTACTTTTGAGGGATGAGAATTTTAAAAGATTTGCAGAATAAATAGGTGAGTTCTTATCAGAGTCCTCTTGATGACTACTTAGATTGGGACTCCATTCTTTTTTGCTAACTTAATGACCACTGGTACTTATCTTTATGTCTTCTGAAATGTTACTGAAATCTCTTTGCTCTAGTTTTCCTTTTTAAACTCCTTTTGTGGTGGGGTTGATGCCTTTTTATTCCTTTCTACAAAGTTTTATTGAGATATAGGTTAACAGATATGAAGGCATTTTCCTACATGTAACTGAAGTGAAAGTATTAGTTGCTCGGTCATGTCTGATATTTTGTGACCTCATGGACTGTAACCCACCAGGCTCCTCTGTCCCTGGAATTCTCCAGGCAAGAATACTGGAGTGGGTAGCCATTCCCTTCTCCAGGGGATCTTCTTGACCCAGGAATTGAACCTGGGTCTCCTGCATTGTAGACAGATTCTTTACTGTCTGAGCCACCAGAAAACAGGGGAAACAGTGTCAGACTTTATTTCTTTGGCTCCAAAATCACTGCAGATGGTGACTGCAGCCATGAAATTAAAAAATGCTTACTCATTGGAAGGAAAGTTATGACCAACCTAGATAGCATATTGAAAAGCAGAGACATTACTTTGCCAACAAAGGTCCGTCTAGTCAAGGCTATGGTTTTTTCAGTGGTCGTGTATGGATGTGAGAGTTGGACTATTAAGAAAGCTGAAAGTGGAAAGTGAAGTCGCTCAGTCGTGTCCGACTCTTTGTGACCCCATGGACTGTAGCCCACCAGGCTCTTCTGTCCATGGAATTTTCCAGGCAATAGTATTGGAGTGGATTGCCATTTCCTCCTCCAGGGAATCTTCCCAATCCAGGGATCGAGCCTGGGTCTCCTGCATTGTAGATAGACACTTTACATCTGAGCCACCAGGAAAATCACCAAAGAAAGCTGACTGCTGAAGAATTGAACTGTGGTGTTGGAGAAGACTCTTGAGAGTCCCTTTTACTGCAAGGAGATCCAACCAGTCAGTCCTAAAGGAGACCAGTCCTGGGTGTTCATTGGAAGGACTGATGCTGAAGCTGAAACTCCAATACTTTGGCCACCTCATGCGAAGAACCGACTGGTTGGAAAAGATCCTGATGCTGGAAATGATTGAAGGTGGGAGGAGAAGGGGATGATAGAGGATGAGATGTTTGGATGGCATCACTGACTTAATGCACATGAGTTTGATGCACATGATGGACAGGGAAGTCTGGTGTGCTGCAGGCCATGGGGTTGCAGGTGTTGGATGCGACTGAGCGACTGAACTGAACTGAAAACTCTTGTTAAAAGTATCTTGCATATATAAGAAGTGTATTTTTCCCCTATCAGATATTTACTGATATGGTTCAGCTGTTCATTCATGCATTGAGTTATATCCAGGCCTTTTCTGTTCCTTATTACATACTGTCTTATGTTTCCATGCATGTCTCCCCAAGATTGTAAGATTATATGTGACAGTCAGGAAAAAGAGAATAAAAATCAAAACAGTTGGAAATAAATGAACTTAACTATCCATTATCTTTGTGACAAACTACATAAGTAAGAATTATTTCAAGTATACTGTAAAAGGTATTCTGATTATATACATTTGTAGTGGAATATGTAGTAAGGGTAAAATATCCAATGAAATTCTTAAACTTGTTGTTTCATGTATTATTGACTTGAATTTTTAAAACTGTTATATGTATTTTCCAAATTAAAGTAAGTACTTCTGTTATTTATTCTTATGATTCAACCTTCTCAGCATAAAGAAAAACGTTCAAGTCTAAAATTCAAGAACTAAAAATACTACAACTCTTAACTTTGAATTAGAAAGTTGCTAACTGAATTAGAGAAGTATTAACTCATTTTTTTTTTCTAAAAATACGTTGGTTTCCAAAACCATCTTTATTCATGGTATCCTTAATGTTTCAGTAATTTTTTTTTTTTTTACATTGACTCTAGGCCATTGGTTCTCAATCAACAGTGATTTTAACCTTTTCTCCCATTTCTTCACGCCCTTGATGAAAAATCTGGCAATGTCTACATCCATTTTTGATGGTCACAGTTGGAGAACTGCTGTTAAGTATCCAAACAGGGATACTGCTAAACATTCCGTAATGCACAAGATACAGCTCCTCACAGCAAAGGACTATCTAGTCTAGAGAGTCAATGCTGAAGTCAGAAACCCTACCTTAGGCTAAAAGAAATGTATAGGAGCTGCATTTATTAATAGTTAGATTCAAACAATGTATAAAGTTATGCAGCGGTTCTTTGGACGAAATAAACCTAAGTTAAAAGAAAAATGTTTTTCTTTTATTCTTAAATAATCGTGATCATTTCTTAATGGGATATGCTTCTCTTTGGTGTTGCCCAGCTTCTAATCTTGAAATCATATCTCTATTCTTATGTCCTGATCCACATTGATTTTAACATGACACTTTCTGCTGCTACAAACTCAGTTTTGCAAAAATGTGACATGATTGAAAGAGATGTCTTGTGATGAAAACTTGATCTCAAGCTAATAGTTTGTATGACATTTGGTGGATATTTATTATTCCTGTGTTCCTCAAAAAGGATCCTGCAGTGCCCTTGTGAGTTTGCTCCAGTGATCTGGAATGCATAAGAGCACGTGTGTCTTAGTTCTTTGTACTGAAATTGGCCTGGGAGCAGTGCATGCCCCTGATAGCACTTTCTACTAAAAGGAAAATTCTCTTGTGTTGAGAGATACAAAACTTTTCCTGTAATATTGCTAACCAGATGCCATTAGATGCTTGTGTTTCATTTGGGGGAAATGATTGATTTTAGGCTAGGAAATAGAGGAACAAATTAAATGATACCATGAAGAAACCACAAATTCAGAATATGGGGAAAAGACCAAGTTGCCGACATCCGTTGGATCACAGAAAAAGGAAAAGAATTCCAGAAAAACATCTACTTCTGCTTCCTTGACTACACTAAAAGTTTGACTGTGTGGATCACAACATACCATGGAAAATTCTTAAGGAGTTGGGAATATCAGACCACCTTACCTGTCTCTTGAGAAACGTGTATGCAGGACAAGAAGCATCAGTTAGAACCAGACATGAAACAATAGACTGGTTCAAAACTGGGAAAGGAGTACATCAAGGCTATATACTGTTACCCTGCTTATTTAACTTCTATGCAGAGTACATCATGTGAAATGCTGGGCTGTATGACTCACAAACTAGAATCAAGATTGCCAGGAGAAATATCCATAACCTCAGATATGCAGATGCTACTACTTTAATGGCAGAAAGTGAAGAGGAACTAAAGATCCTATTGATGAGGGTGAAAGAGGAGAGTGAAAAATCTGGCTTAAAACTCAACATTCAAAAAATGAAGATAATGGCATCTGGTCCCATCACTTCATGGCAAATAGATGGGGAGACAATGGAAACAGTGACAGACTTTATTTTCTTGGCTCCAAAATCACTGCAGATGGTGAATGCAGCCATGAAATTAAAAGTCGCTTACTCCTTGGAAGAAAAGCTATGACAAACTAGACAGCATATTAAAAAGAAGAAACATCACTTTGCCGAGAATGGTTTGCCTACTCAAAGTTGTTTTTCCAAGAGTCATGTATGGTTGTGAGAGGTAGATCATAAATAAGACTGAGGACCAAAGAATTGATACTTTAGAACTGTGGTACTGGAGAAGACTCTTGAGAGTGCCTTGGACTGCAAGAAGATCAAACCAATCTATCCTGAAGTAAATCAACCCTGAATATTCATTGGAAGGACTGATGCTTAAGCTGAAGCTCCAGTACTTTGGCCACCTGACATGAACAGCCGACTCGCTGGAAAAGATCCTGATGCTGGGAAAGATTGAAGGTAGGAGGAGAAGGTGACGCCAGAGGATGACATGATTGTATGGCATCACTGAGTCAATGGACATGAACTTCAGCAAACTCCAGGAGGTGGTGGAGGACAGGGAAGCCTGGTTTGCTGCAGTCCATGGGGTTGCAAAGAGGCGGACATGACTGAGTGATTGAACAACAACAACAAATACAGGGAGGGAAGATTCTTATTGAATAAAACTATGAAAAGCAGATCAACCAGCTATAATATGTGAACTTCATATCACTGCTGTTTGGAAGCAGTTAAAGGGGAAAAGGGGCATTTTTTTTACACAGTCTGGGGACTTTTGTATATTGGTAATGTATATTGTCACCCTGCTTATTTAACGTATATGCAGAGTACATCATGAGAAACACTGGGCTGGAAGAAACAAGCTGGAATCAAGATTGCCGGGAGAAATATCAATAACCTCAGATATGCAGATGACACCACCCTTATGGCAGAAAGTGAAGAGGAGCTAAAAGGCCTCTTGATGAAAGTGAAAGAGGAGAGTGAAAAAGTTGGCTTAAAGCTCAACATTCAGAAAATGAAGATCATGGCATCCGGTCCCATCACTTCTTGGGAAATAGATGGGGAAACAGTGGAAACAGTGTCAGACTTTATTTTGGGGGGCTCCAAAATCAGTGCAGATGGTGATTGCAGCCATGAAATTAAAAGACGCTTACTCCTTGGAAGGAAAGTTATGACCAACCTAAACAGCATATTAAAAAGCAGAGACGTTACTTTGCCAACAAAGGTCTGCCTTGTCAAGGCTATGGTTTTTCCAGTGGTCATGTTTCAATGTGAGAGTTGGACTGTGAAGAAAGCTGAGCGGTGAGGGATTGATGCTTTTGAACTGTGTTGGGAAATAGATGGGGAAACAGTGGAAACAGTGTCAGACTTTATTTTGGGGGGCTCCAAAATCAGTGCAGATGGTGATTGCAGCCATGAAATTAAAAGACGCTTACTCCTTGGAAGGAAAGTTATGACCAACCTAAACAGCATATTAAAAAGCAGAGACGTTACTTTGCCAACAAAGGTCTGCCTTGTCAAGGCTATGGTTTTTCCAGTGGTCATGTTTCAATGTGAGAGTTGGACTGTGAAGAAAGCTGAGCGGTGAGGGATTGATGCTTTTGAACTGTGGTGTTGGAGAAGACTCTTGAGAGTCCCTTGGACTGCAAGGAGATCCAACCAGTCCATACTAAAGGAGATCAGTCCTGGGTGTTCTTTGGAAGGAGTGATGCTAAAGCTGAAACTGCAGTACTTTGGCCACCTCATGTGAAGTGTTGACTCACTGGAAAAGACTCAGATACTGGTTGGGATTGGGGGCAGGAGGAGAAGGTGACGACAGAGGATGAGATGGCTGGATGGCATCACGGATTCAATGGATGTGAGTTTGAGTGAACTCTGGGAGTTGGTGATGGACAGGGAGGCCTGGCGTGCTGCGATTCGTGGGGTTGCAAAGAGTGGGACATGACTGAGCAACTGAAGTGAACTGAACTGAAAGAAAAATGCTCTCCAAAGAAATAATTCACATAGAAGGGAGAGGACACAAAATTGGCAAACTCCTTGGTATTGTATGACAGATATGTAGCCTAAGTCTGTTTTTGAGTATGTCTGAAGGTGTTCCTATTGGAAAATCTTAAAAGAAGAGCTAAAAGGGAGGAGAGTAAAGACACAGTGTGCTTAGTTGCTCAGTTGTGTCCAACTCTTTACAACCCCATGGACTGTAGCCTATCAGGCTCCTCTGTCCATGGGGATTCTCCAGGCAAGAATGCTGGAGTGGATTGCCATGTGCTCCTCCAGGGGATCTTCCCAACCCAGGGATTAAACCCAGGTCTCCCACATTGCAGGCATATACTTTACCATCTGAGCCACCACAGAAGCCCAATAGCACATCTTTATTAAGAGAACCGTAGTTTTTCGACAGTTTGTCTGCCTTTACAAGTTTCTTTATGTGTCTCATTAACTAAGACTAAAACACATTATCTGTAAGAGAGGGCATTATGAAGGGAGAGAGACCTCTCTTGCAGGAAGACAGAGAAGAGTGTTGCCAGGGAGGTTGAGTGATCTCACCTGTAAAGTCTATCATAGGGCAGGAGAAGAGATGAATTGATGGTCACTTTGCCAGGATTAACCAGAAGAGAGCTACTATATTTCTTATTTTAAATTAGTGAACTGTCATTCTAAATTTGATAAGCCTTCTTTTTTTTCAATTAGGTAAATAATGTAGTGTATATCTAGTATTCTGATCAGTAATTGTCCTTTCAATACATTTTAAAAAATCATTTTTCTATGTTTTGATCTTTGTGTACTTGGTTAATATTAATCTGTTCCCAGCAAATGGATCTTGTTTTGCTTCTGAACCTGTAAGTTTAGTGAGTTTAAGTCTGGACCAAGGTAATTCTATCCTGTGAGGAGTTGTCCAGGTAGCCAGCCCCTCTCTTTGACTAATATTTACTTCTTTTTTCTAGTAGCAAGACAAACTGGGAGAGAATAGAACTTTGAAAGGAACACAAAAAAGCTTATTTGAATATGGAAAAGATTTATATCTGTAATTGCTTTTCTTGTCTGCAGCTTTAGCATAATATAGTTGATACACTTTTAAATTCGGCTGAAATAGCAGGGATTTAGAAGATACTCTGATGTAAAAGAGAAGTCATTTGTAGGTATATGTTTAATAGGTGGAGGTGTTTTTAAACTTACAAAATGTCTTTATCATTGTATTACTGAATCTTAATTGTTTCAAACCTGGGCTATGTTTTTTTAAATATAATATTGTAACTATCTAAAAGGAATCTACAGTAAAAAGTGAAACATCAGCTAAAGTGAACTTGTATTTCCTTGTGTTTGTTGTAGACATCTGTGGTTAGTTTGAATGATAATCTGTGTCAAAGGGAGATCGCCTATTAGTCTAGGACACAGCCCATTTTCACACACACCGTCACTGAGGCTGAGTTATTTGCTATCTCATTGGATATTATAGATTGAACTTGAGTCTCTGATATATTGGTCATCAAAGTAATGAATCTTTGGGACTATGGAAAAAAAGAACATAACTGAAAAACTATTAAACAAAAATGTGTTCTCTTGGGGGAAAAAGAACCCACCAGACTATTTCAGTAGCTGCCTAGAAACAGTGTATAGTAATATTTTGTTGTTTCCCAAGTATGCAGAATATGAGAAACACTTTTTGATGCTCACTTTGTAGTTTTTTTAATGATGTAAAAACATTAATAGGAAAAAGCTGTATATAGTCTATTTTCAGTAGTGTATACTTTAAACGAAATTTATCCATATTAGAATTGGACCTCCGTAATTGGAAAATGTATTAATGAGATCCTGAACTTGGGGAACAAGCATCAAGATATGCATAGGCTATTCTTTACTTACAAAATTTTAATTGTCATTATTCTGTATAAAAATTACTATTTTTGTCAAGTTTTGGATTTGAAATCAAAAGAAAGCTTTTGAAATCAAAAGAGTGGCCGTAGATGAATTAGAGTTTAGAGATTTTATGTGATTCAGTCACTGTTCTTGCAAAATAGCACTTTGTGAGCTAGCCTATGAATTGAACTAAATTTACAACATTGCTTTGATGGGACTAATTGCTCGTTTATGGCCTGTGTTTTGAAATACACCATATTTGTAGGTTGAAGTGACTTTTGACTTTAGTCTAAGTACAAAGCTTACTCATACTGCAAATTCATCAGTGAAATGTATAACTGCAACTGTAGAATTCTTTATAAATATAATATCAAGTTTCAGAAACAAAGCCCATGTTATTGATAAATGTACAAAATGCCAGTTGAGTTTATTTTCCATTGAATAAACCAGAGTAAAATCAGTTCTTATGTGCAATGATCTTGGGTTATCCCCTCAAGCTCCAAGGTGCGAGTTAGACTGGGTGTACCACCCATGTGCATTCCAGCTTTCACACTTATTGAGGTAAAATTGTGTTGAAATAAACATTGGAAGATGTCCATGGATTAATTTCTGGGGAGGGAAATACGGAGTCTAATTGTCTTGCTGAAAAGTAGTGTCAGCAAAAGAAGTTAGTTTGCATGGTTAGTGGTCTTACCGTAAGGTAAAATCAATGTATACCACTCCTTTCCTGCGCCAAGGATTCTATTTTACTACTAAGTATAAGCAGCTTATAGGAGCCTGATCTGCTGTGTCTGTGGGTAAGAAATACTATTCGACACTTGTCTTAACAGAGAATAAAACAAACCTGAAAAGGATCCATCTGATCCACAAGGAAAGCAGCTCTCTGCCAGAATAAAATTTCACCATCTCTAGAGAAAGACAGTAAAATCTAGGCAAGATAACTGTAAGTCCATAATACTCAGTATAGAAAAATGATAAGACATACCAAGAAGGAGAAAATGTGATTTTAGGAGGAAAATTATTTAGTAGCAAGGGTTCCAGAAATTATAGAGATTATCGAATTAAGAAATCTCATATATATTGTGGAAAAATAAATAAATACTACCAACTTCAGAAGATGGAGCTTATTTTCACTTTACCTACCACTTTCCAGGGGTGGACTAGACTTAGTAGCAGCTTCCAAAGAACAGATCAAGGAAAGGAAATAATAGTACCTTTACAGTGGAAAATCCTGCCAAATGTACTTTAGCCAACTTATGAAGGTTACTGTTTGATTAACAGTGAATACCACATGAATCCCTCATATAATGTGATTCAGAGGGCTCTTTAGTTCAGTTTAGTCGCTCAGTTGTGTCTGACTCTTTGTGACCCCATGAACTGCAACACACCAGGCCTTCCTGTCCATCACCAATTCCTGGAGTCCTTCCAAACTCATGTCTGTTGAGTCGGTAATGACATCTAGCCATCTCATCCTCTGTTGTCCCCTTCTCCTCCTGCCCCCAATCCCTCCCAGCATCACGGTCTTTTCCAGTGACTCAGCTCTTTGCATGAGGTGGCCAAAGTACTGGAGTTTCAGCTTTAGCATCAGTCCCTCCAGTGAATACCCAGGACTGATCTCTTTTAGGATGGACTGGTTAGATCTCCTTGCAGTCCAAGGGACTCTCAAGAGTCTTCTCCAGCACCACAGTTCAAAAGCATCAATTCTTCAGCACTCAGCTTTCTTCACAGTCCAACTCTCAGATCCATACATGACCACTGGAAAAACCATAGCCTTGACTAGATGGACCTTTGTTGGCAAAATAATGTTTCTGCTTTTTAATATACTGTCTGGGGGTCATAACTTTCCTTCCAAGGAGTAAGTGTCTTTTAATTTCATGGCTGCAGTCACCA
>SJYX01016446.1:152484-188045 GCA_006410675.1 Oreotragus oreotragus | reverse complement strand
GTTCCATTCTTCTTTCTCAAAATTGCTTTGGCTATTCGAGGTTTTTTGTATTTCCATACAAATCTTGAAATTATTTGTTCTAGTTCTGTGAAAAATACCGCTGGTAGCTTGATAGGGATTGCATTGAATCTGTAGATTGCTTTGGGTAATATATTCATTTTCACTATATTGATTCTTCCAATCCATGAACATGGTATATTTCTCCATCTATTAGTGTCCTCTTTGATTTCTTTCATCAGTGTTTTATAGTTTTCTATATATAAGTCTTTAGTTTCTTTAGGTAGATATATTCCTAAGTATTTTATTCTTTTCGTTGCAATGGTGAATGGAATTGTTTCCTTAATTTCGTTTTCTACTTTCTCATTATTAGTGTATAGGAATGCAAGGGATTTCTGTGTGTTGATTTTATATCCTGCAACTTTACTATATTCATTGATTAGCTCTAGTAATTTTCTGGTGGAGCATAAGACTGCTTTCTGAAGGGGTTTTACATTTCATCTTTTCATTAACAACATATACTTTTCTTTGCATTCCTATCAGCAAAGTATGTTATAGCTCTGTTTCACATTTAAGCCTGATAATTGTCTTCCAGAGTGTCAAGAACTATCAGACGTGAAATTTTACATTACTTGCAAGGTAACAGTTTAATTTGCCAAAATTTCCTAAATGTTGGCAGAAGACACGAGACTCCTGGGTCCGATACAAATACCTTTATTACAGCCCGATGAAGAGAATAAGCATCATGTTAATGTCTGTTCCTCTTAACCCCAGATTTCTCAAGGTGATGTGGAGAGTTGCTATGGACTGAATTGTGTCCTTCTTCATTTGTGTATTGAAACCCTAAACCCTCCACCCCAGTTGTGACTGTACCTATCTTTAGGAGGTAATTAAGTTTTAACGAGGTCGTGAGGTTCGTTCCCTAGTGTGATAGGACTTGAAAGGAAGAGAGATATTTCTCTTTACCATGTGAGGATTCTGTGAGAAAGTAGCTATCTACATGCTAGGAAGAGAGCTCTTACCGGGAACTTAATCTTCGGGCACCTTGACCTTGGATCTCCCAGGTTCCAGAAGTGTGAGGAACTTATTTCTGAGGCTTAAGCCACCCAGTCTGCGATGCTGTATGATGGCAGTCTGAGCAGACTAAGCCGAGAAACCCAGACACAATACTGTTTACCCAGTGAATTTACATCCCCGTTGAACTGCCTGCATCTTTAGGAACCCGAAAGGTTTACAGTGGGTAGTGAAGTCTGGCCTTTGCCCCAAAGGTCATCATTATCTTTATTGTACTGGGTAGTAAACATACTTGCCCTTTGCTCTGAAGCAAGACACTCTCTGTCTCTTCCAGGGCTGTTCTCTGTACAAACATCCTTCCAAGGAATGTCTGATACAAAAGAGCAATCTTACCTCGCTCTCAACTCCTGCATAAAGTCAGCATTCAGAACAACGTTGTCATCATTATACTCTATGACTCGGTTCCTCAGCCTCTTTCTATCTGTAACACTCTTCTTTATTCTATCATATATTCAATCTACTTTGTCTCTAACATATCTAAGTTTAAATTTACTGTACATATTTAGCACTTTAAAAGAAAGTGTCTCTCACAAGCTAATTCCTGATTCATTATCTCTACTTAACACAGCCTATGAATTTTGCCTGTATCTCATAAGTTACTATCTTCCTCTCAGTGTTTAATGTTTCTTTTGATTTCCATCTATCCCATTTTCCCCCTTATCTTCTGTAGCAAATTGAGTGTTTTTAGATGATATAGAAAAATCAGAGAAGGCAATGGCACCCCATTCCAGGACTCTTGCCTGGAAAATCCATGGACAGAGGAGCCTGGTAGGCTGCAGTCCATGGGGTCGCTAAGAGTCTGAGACGACTGAGCGACTTCACTTTCACGTTTCACTTTCATGCATTGGAGAAGGAAATGGCAACCCACTCCAGTGTTCTTGCCTGGATAATCCCAGGGGCGGGGAAGTCTGGTGGGCTGCTTTCTATAGGGTCGCACAGAGTCGGACACGACTGAAGCAACTTAGCAGTAGCAGTAGCAGCAGCAGTGTTAAATATGTATTTAGAATTTTTGAAGGGGAAGTGAGGTATTGGAAAGCTTATATTTCTTGTTTAGTTACTGCTAACTCAAGGTAGGGTAATGATACTTTTAAAAGATTTGTTTTTTTTTAATCTCTAGAAAAGTGTCCACTTTTTGTTCTTATAGTACATTACTTTTTAAGTGAACCAAATAAATTCTCATAGTATTTGAGGTTATTTTAACCACCTTCTCTGTGAACAATGCATTTCACTAACGTTGATTAAGGTCTGAATGAATGCCCTTAATAGGAGCTGAGACACACAGTTCATTCACTGGTTTTGCCATGTCTAGAGATCTCTCTTCTGTCTGGTTTGAAACTAATTGTAGAAGCATAGCATGGGAAATGAAGAGTAGTTTTCAGAAGAAACAGTTAATCTCATCACTTACTCATTAACCTCATCATGTATTCAGTTATATAGTATACTAGATACTCCAAGTTTATAAGAATAAATAATGGGTATGTCTACCTAAGGAGGGTTACTGTCTGATAAGGGATAATTTCAAATAAATGGCATTTGTACTAGGCCCGTGATAGCAGAGAACAGAGAATGGCTGCATCTGCTTGGGGAATCAGAAGGTTTTACGAAACCTTGGCTTGCCCTTTCAACGTGGAAGAAGCACTAGGTAGCCTCTGAGAGCACAGTGCTAGATGCCAGATGGACTTGGCTGTCCTACTCACTAGTGACATGATTTTGACCAATTCATCTAACTTCTCAAAACTGTTTCCTCATTTATAAAATGGTGAAAATTATATATATTTCATAGTGTCAGTTTCAAAAATAATTGAAATAAAGCCATTAGCATAGATCCTGGCCTAGGACAAGCTTTAATTAAATTGTATGGGTTGCTGTTGTCACTATGACTGCCTATAATCCCCTAATACAAGTAGCCTCACCATCTCCTCACAAATCTCAGTAAGAGTTTGTTCTTCAGATACCACCAGACCATAGTATGGCTGAACTGTATGTTGTGTGACATGGTTGGAACATGAGATATGTCTGAAAGTACTCCGACTATGATGAGGACTCGCTTTAAAGTAGATTTCAGTGGACGTTAAAGCAGGTGAATGTAAGTGCCCAGAGGATAGAATCTATTGAACTTGTTGACTGAGAGATGAGGGGTTAGGATGACTCAGACTTTTGTGAGGCTTTTGTGATTTCCTTTAGTAAAATAGTCTGTAATGGATTAACAGTAGCTCTTGAGGTGAATGAAGAATGAATTCATTTCTCGATATGTTGAATTTGAGAATTTAGAGGATGTTTTTGTGAAGGTACCTAATCTAGTAAGTGGTTCAATATGAGTCCAAAACTATCCTCTCCATGTAGAAATTCAGTTCAGTTGCTCATTTGTGTCTGACTCTTTGTCACGCTATGGAGTGCAGCACACGAGGCCTCCCTGTGCATCACCAACTCCTGAAGCTTGCTCAAACTCCTGTCCATCAAGTTGGTGATGCCACCCAACCATCTCATCTTCTGTTGTCCCCTTCTCCTCCCTCCTTCAATCTTTCCCAGCATCAGGGTCTTTTCCAATGAGTTGGTTCTTTGCATCAGGTGGCCGAAGTATTGGAGTTTCAGCTTCAGCATCAGTCCTTCCAGTGAACACTCAGGACTGATTTCCTTTAGGATGGACTGGCTGGATGTCCTTGCAGTCCAAGGGACTCTCAAGAGTCTTCTCCAACACCACAGTTCAAAAGCATCAATTCTTTGGCACTCAACTTGCTTTATAGTCCAACTCTCACATCCATACATGACTACTGGAAAAAACATAGCTTTGACTGGCTGGACCTTTGTTGGCAAAGTCATGTCTCTACTTTTTAATATGCTGTCTAGGTTGGTCATAGCTTTTCTTCCAAGGAGCAAGCATCTTTTAATTTCATGGCTGCAGTCACCATCTGCAGTGATTTTAGAGCCCAAAAAAGTCTCAATGTTTCTATTGTTTCCCCATGTATTTGCCATGAAGTGATGGGAACGGATGCCATAACTTTAGTTTTCTGAATGTTGAGTTTTAAGCCAACTTTTTCACTCTCCTGTTTCATTTTCCTCAAGAGGCTCTTTAGTTCTTTACTTTCTTCCATAAGGCCACCCTTATGGTGGTATCATCTGCATATCTGAGGTTACTGATATTTCCCCCCCGGCAATCTTGATTCCAGCTTGTGCTTCTGCATATAACTTAAATAAGCAGGGTGACAGCATATAGCCTTGACATACTCCTTTCCCTATTTAGAACCAGTCTGTTGTTCCATGTCCAGTTCTAACTGTTGCTTCCTGATCTGCATACAGATTTCTCTGGAGGCAAGTCAGGTGGTCTGGTATTCCCATCTTTTTCAGAATTTTCCATAGTTTCTTGTGATCCACACAGGCAAATGAAGCACAAGCTGGAATCAAGATTGTCAGGAGAAATATCAATAACCTCAAATTGCAAATGACACTACCCTTATGGAAGAAAGTGAAGAAGAACTGAAGAGCCTCTTCATGAAAGTGAAAGAGGAGAGTGAAAAAGTCGGTTTAAAGCTCAGCATTCAGAAAACTTAGGATCATACATCTGATCCCATCACTTCATGGCAAATAGATGGGGAAACAACGGAAACAGTGGCAGACTTTATCTTTTTGGCCTTCATAATCACTGCAGATGGTGACTACAGCTTGAGTGTGATGTTGGCTATGAGTTTGTAATATATGGTCTTTATTGTGTTGAGGTATGGTCTGTCTACACCCACTTTCTGGAGAGAGTGATGATAATATAGATGTGTACATTTATTAAAACTCATCAAATTATATGTACCTATTATTTGTGTATTTTACCATATGTAAATAATATCTTAATAGATTGTTAATTACAAAAATAATGATTGATTTCAGTCCCTGAGTATTTTATCTTCTTTCGCTTCTTATGTGGGGGCTTTGAGCATTGAAGGTTATATTATATGGAATTAGTTTACTTTCATTTATAGGTTATTTTCAATATTAATTATAAATGAAGCAAAGTAAACCACAGAAGAAATTTTGCCAAGAAAGGTCTACATTCATATCAACATAAAAACATATAAACAAATTATACAATTAATGCTTCCAGTAGAGGTCAAATAGATAGGTATTTAAGGCTGTTGATCCTCAGAAATAAAATATACTCACTGAACCTCAGTAAATTCCTGTTCTACTATCATTGTTACAACAGGTATATAGAGGTTACAAATATATGGGTAAGAAAAATGGTTTGGTGAACTCTGAGATGATAACTGAAGTCTATATTAGTCTTCAGTTCTGTTTTCTAAATCAAGTCTCCATTCTGATTGTGAAGGACACCATCCTGAACCTTTGGTAATAGAAATCAGAAGTAAAGCATTTAAAATGGAAAGGAATTGTAGTCTTACCTTTAAAGACAGTCAGGAGAAAGGAAGGTTAGTCCTGAAGAACTCTTAAGAAATCTATGGAAAGAATTTTGGAAACTTCAGGAGAAAAAAAGAAAATAGGTTGAACCTTGAAAACTTCTGAAAGAAAGGAGAGAAAAGAAAATCATTCTTGTCCTCCATGACAATATACAAAAACTGATAACATAGTCAACATAAAAAAGTGGGGGCATACCTTTTCTTATTCATATTGTAGGGAATCTTTTTATGCATGAGAAATAGATGGGAAACAGTGGAAACAGTGTCAGACTTTTATTTTTGGGGGGCTCTGAAATCACTGCAGACGGTGACTGCAGCCAGGAAATTAAAAGACACTCCTTGGAAGAAAAGTTATGACCAACATAGATAGTATATTCAAAAGCAGAGACATTACTTTGCCAACAAAGGTCCCTCTAGTCAAGGCTATTGTTTTTCCAGTGGTCATGTATGGATTGTGAGAGTTGGACTGTGAAGAAAGCTGAGTGCTGAAAATTGATGCTTTTGAACTGTGGTGTTGGAAAAGACTCTTGAGAGTCCCTTGGACTGCAAGGAGATCCCACCAGTCCATTCTAAAGGTGATCAGTCCTGGGATTTCTTTGGAAGGAATGATGCTAAAGCTGAAACTCTAGTACTTTGGCCACCTCATGCGAAGAGTTGACTCACTGGGAAAGACCCTGATTCTGGGAGGGATTGGGGGCAGGAGGATAAGGGGATGACAGAGGATGAGATGGCTGGATGGCATCACTGGATGGATGTGAGTTTGAGTGAACTCCGGGAGTTGGTGATGGACAGGGAGGCCTGGCGTGCTGCGATTCATGGAGCCGCAGAGTCAGACACGACTGCGTGACTGAACTGAACACAGTTGTATATTATAAATATATTCAACTCAGTGGCAGTTTTTGTTGCATGTGTGTTTTACTTTTATGCATGATGCTTCCCCCCTCTTTTCTTGGGTTTCCTCACTCCCATTTCCTTCCCCACAGTTTCTCACCCCCCCATACCTAACATATAGTAACAGTTTAACACATAATCATTTCATATTTTTCTCTATTTTCATACAAATTTTGGTTTGTGAATTTTTTATTCATTTCCAAAAATGTAATCCTATTAGTTATGCTTTTTCTTGTGTTGTTTTTCTCATTCCACTATATTTTGATGCTATTGATGCTAAATATCCAGCAAGTCAAGCTGATACAGGATTAATTAATTGTCTTCAATGACTGAAGAAGAAGACGTATCATAATTTTTCATTATTTTCTTAGTGACATACATTGGATTTTGTGGTCTCGTCTACCATTTTTGTTTATATCACTATGAAAAATGTAGCTATCTTTATTTTTGGTAAATAACATAAGACTGCTTTCTTTTTTNAGGAAATGGCAATCCACTCCAGTACTCTTGCCTGGAAAATCCCATGGACAGAGGAACCTGATGGGCCCCAGTCCATGGGGTTGCAAAGAGTCAGACACGACTGAGCAACTTCATTTATTTATTTAACTTTCTGGAATTTTGACTGCAATTACATTGAATCAGTCTATCAACTTGGAAAAAGAATACATCTTGAAAATATTGAATCTTCCTAATCATGAACATGGAAAAGTTCTCTATTTATTCAGACTTTTGGTTTTTTTCATCAGAGTTTTATCATTTTTAACATAAAGATTCTGTATATATAATATTAGACATATACCTGAGTTATTATTTTTTGATGTTACTGTAAATCACAATACATTTTTTATTTCAAATTCCAATTGTTCATTTCTGATATATAGGAAAACAATGACCCCATGGACTGTAGCCCACTGGGCTCCTCTGTCCATAGAATTCTCCAGGCAAGAATACTGGAGGGGGTAGCCATTCTCTTCTTCAGAGCATTTTCCCGACCCAGGGTTTGAACTTGGGTTTCCCACATTGTAGGCAGATTCTTTACCATCTGAGCCTCCAGGGAAGCCCAACTTTTGTACATTAAACTTATATCCTACAAACTTGCTATAATCACTTGGTTGAAGGAGTTTTTTGTCACTCTTTCAGATTTTCTGGATAGACAATTTGTCATCTGTGAACAAAGACAGTGTGATTTCTTTCTAATCTATACACCTTTTATTTTATATTTTTCTCCATTGTGCTAACTAGACCTTATAGTGTGATGTTGGATAGGAATATTGTGAGGGGACTCAAAATAGTTATTTTTTTTTTAATTTTTAATTTTTTTTTAGAGCTTCCATTTTACTTTACAGTACTCTATTGGTTTTGGCATACATTGACATGAATCCNTTAAAAATTCTGATCAACTTCTTTAGATTTGGTCTTGAATTTGGAAGGTCCCTTAAAATTTTATAAATTTCAGATTCAATAGCTCTAAAGAAGAAATTATTGAGCAAATCTCTTTTGACAGGCGTGGAGTAGGAAATAAGAAAAACTGCCAACACTGAATGTGTATACAAAAAATGTGCTGTCGTACAGTTTGCTGGTTATAATAAGTTGTTTAAAGGAAAGTTCAGACGTGATTTGGAAGCAAGTTTGAAAGTGTTGGCAGCGGGGTGCGTTGGGGCGGCAGTTGTTCCCGCCTGTCTTGACTGTACAGATGATGGTGAGATTAAAGGGGCTCCTAAGGTGCCACCCTCTCCTCATGTTTTTTTCTTTTCGCAATTTATTTTTTTAATTTTGTTTTAATATAAAATTTTTTATTTTAATTGGAGGGCAATTACAATACTGCATTGGTTTTGCCATACATCAACATGAATCCGCCATGGGTATACACGTGTTCCCCATCCTGAACCCCCCTCCCACCTCCCTCCCTATACCATCCCTCTGGGTCATCCCAGTGCACCAGCCCCGAGCATCCTGTATCCTGCATTGAACCTGGACTGGCGCTTCGTTTCACATATGATATTCATTTGTAAAATGTGCTGTGTTCAGTTGGCTCAGTCCTGTTCCCGTCTTTTCGGCCCCATGAACTGTAGCCCACCAGGCCCCTCTGCCCACGGAATTTCCCAGGCAAGAATACTGAAGTGGGTTGCTATTTCCTACTCCAGGGCATATCCCAGGAATAGACCCCTGGTCTCCTGCATCACTAGCGCCACCTGGGAAGCCCCCATTTGCAAAATAAAAAGTATAGGCCCCAAGAACTGAGCTAGATGGTGACAGTTTAAACTATCAAGGACAAAGGGTGCAGAAGCAGAGTCTGGCCCCTCAGTCCTTTGAACATCCCAGATTAGACATTTATAGGATCCTTCAGTTCCAAACAGCCGAATCTGACTCTGGCCCATTCTCAGAATTGCTGGGAAAGCTAAAGAACTAAGCTTCAGAAAGGACTAGAAGCTCCTGAGTTCTGGACAGCAAGAGCTAATGGCAGGCTCTTCAGGGCCTGTCACTGGAACTAGGTTTGGCGTTCCTCAGCTCTGTGTGCCTTGCTTGGGTCACTCGTCGGTTCTTTGATTTAGGGGTGTGGGACCCTTCCGACTGACCCCACACTGATGGAAGAGGACGGTTAGCAGAGGAAAGAGGAGGTGACAGGAAACTGAACCTTGGGTGTTCGCCACAGTAGTCCCTGATGTCTCCTCTCCCCAGCCTCCAGATTCCAGGATTACTGTTCTACCATCAGAAAATGCCTGCTTGCAGCAGTGAGTCAAAATAGCCTCAAGCTCTGTTCTAGTTTCAATTTTGAATCTCAGAGAATAGCATCATCAACATAGAAGTGAAAAGAAGTATTAGGTGGGCAATTCAGTGTCTTTTGCAGATTTTTAAGACTGAATATTTGTAAGGGTTCAGACTTTTTGTTCAGATTATGTTTGAATTTTGTGTGCCCTCGGGTAAATTTTTCTTATTTTTCCTGAGCCTCAGTTTCCTCCTCTGTAAAATATGAGTCACTGGGTTTTTATTGGGTTGTTTTTATGACAAATGCTTATTGTAGTGCCTAGCCTTATTAAATGATACTTATTATTCTAAAATGAAATTGCCTCTGAAATGTTAATCATGCAAATTTATACAGCCATATTTTAATGAGTTCATTTTCATAAATTCATTAAAACTTGGAGACAGGGTAAACAAATAGTTCTTGATTCTCAACTACCAAGCCCAAAGGAACTAAGGGAGTGAATGGTAGCAATTCACTGATTCACTAAAGCTGCAGATTTGAGGTCTATGAGCACAGACATGCCAGAGGGATTATGTCCAGGTACACAGCTGGTATTTATATTTGACAGCAACTGAGGCAACATGATGGAAATATTATAAATCCTCACCCTGAAGACTCAGCTGGCTTTTCCTGAGAAGGTTTCCTCCCCAGTGCCTTCCACATAGTGGCGTGGATACCATATTTCCATAGAATATTATAGAATCAAAATCCCACACATCCTCTGTCCTTTGGCAAATGGGAGAGGTTGCTGTGACTCTTTGAAACATCATTGTGATGACTAAACTACAGATGTGTTCCAGGCCAACACTGCATCTTGGGAGTTACGAAACCACACGCTTCCGGCAGCAGCTCACTAAAGGATTTTAAAACAAAGAGGGGCTGAAGTCTGGGGAGAGAATTCCACTCACTTAGTTCATCACAAGCACCTTATTAGGAATGGGAAATGGGGAAAGGAACTGCTTCTAATGCAGATTTACAAATTATCCTGGTGTGACCAGAATTATGTCAGAGAAAGAGAGAGGGATTCCGGCCCCTCCACTGAACACACTTCCTTCCCGTGGAGAGTGTGAGTTGGAAAGTTACCCCTTCCCTCTCACAAATGCTCATGTTCAAAAGTTCAGTGTTAACCCTCCACGCTGCCTTCTTGAGCTCTCAGAAGAAACAGGTGATTCAGCACCTCTAGTCTCCTTGGGGGGCCATGGAAACCCAAGAAATACTAAGCCAAGCAGGAATCGGTATGAGATAAAAACTCATTTCTGCAGCTCGCAAGCCCATGGGGATGGACAGCTTTGTGAACTTTCTGCACATGTGGCCAAACCCCTTGCTCAGCTAGAGGAGATTTCAATCAACAAGCTTATCTGCGCTTAATGGAACCGTGTCCAAATTTGTCACCAGGCCATGTTCGAAGGAACAAGCAATTGGTTGAAGTCATTTCGGATGCAGGAAATCCTGTGTTTACTACCTAGGAAATGCTACATAAAGGTTGGGATTTTTTCCCGTTGTAATGCTCTTTTGAACTGAAATTTTACAGCAGGGCCACCACTGATAAGAAGAATATGGCTTGGGAAATGACCATATGGTGATAACCAATCATACACAATAGGCCTTACTTCTTTGTCCCCATCCTGGTTCTCAAAGTTGGTTGATACGATTGTTCCCTTCAGGGGGTCCAGTCACTTACAGGTGTGTGTCTTGAGTGCCCGTGCCTTCAGGGAGGTGTTGCCATCTCCCTCTTGTTGTTCAGTCACTAAGTCGTGTCCGACTCTTTGCAAGCCTGTGGACTGCGCTGCCCCGGGCTCCCCTGTCCCTCACTGTTTCCTGGAGTGTGCTCAGACTCATGTCCATTGAGCTGATGGTGCTATCTAACCACCTCATCCTGCTGCTGCTGCTAAGTCGCTTCAGTTGTGTCTGACTCTGTGTGACCCCAGAGATGGCAGCCCACTAGGCTCCCTCATCCCTGGGATTCTCCAGGCAAGAACACTGGAGTGGGTTGCCATTTCCTTCTCCAATGCGTGAAAGTGAAGTCGCTCAGTCGTGTCCAACCCTCAGCGACCCCATGGACTGCAGCCTTCCAGGCTCCTCTGTCCATGGGATTTTCCAGGCAAGTGTACTGGAGTGGGGTGTCAATGTGTTTAAAAGGATGTAGGAGAGAAATGCCTTGAAAATACTGAAATGCCTTGAAAATACTGAACTCGTCTGTAGAGATACTGATGGAGAAAGACAATGAGAATCACTCAATCTCAGTTAATCCAACTGAATCAACTAAATGGACATAAAGTAGGCCTTTTCTGAAGTCGCCAGGTTATGCAATGATGTCCATACTTGTGACTAAAGAGCTTCCTCTAGTCAAAAGATCAAATGCTGCAGACAAAGTCTTACGGACATTACATAGCACAGCAAAGACATGTGGTTGTATATCTAAAGAAAAAAAATACCAGCAGAAGACAGAGATAGGGCACCCAGAAAAGGGCTGAGTAGATGTGGAGTCATCAGAATGTTTTCAGCACTCCCCAAGAATCCAGTGTCTCCAAGTGTTACAGCCTTACCATCAAGGCTGTAGCTAGAGTGGGCAAGAGTTCCTCTTTCATTTAACTTAGCTGTGAGACATTCCTTTAGATTACTAATTTTGTTTTCTTTCAGTTTATTTTGCACTTTTCTCATTGTTTAAACTTTTAGTTAATTTTTAGTAATTTCTCTTGTTAAGAAATGAAAACATCCACATACATAACTTTGAATTTGGGCTGTAGTCTATATATTGTAGCTGTATTTTTTAGATAACAATGTATATACTCATTATTTTATAGAGTTGCCACATTTAGCAAGTAACATATCAAACTCTGCAGTTAAATTTCAATTTCAGATAAACAACAGATAAATTTTTTGGTGTAAATGTGTCTGAAATATTGCATGGGACATACTTACACTAAAAAAATTATCTGAAATTATCATTTAATTGGGTATACTGTATTTTATCTGGCAACCCTATTTAAACAGATCTTAGATGTAGTTTTGGTTAACTTTTGACCCAGTATTTCTTGGAAAATCTCCTTCCCAAATAATGGTGATATTTTTTGTTTAAAACTTTTATTATTAAGTTCTGCTCTTTTTGTGCATGTATGGCTTAATTTTAGGAACATAAGCATAGAGGGATGGGTGTCACTTGGGAGAGATATTACTCCCCAGGGGGCCCTTAGCAGTGTCTGGAGACGTTTTTGGTTGTCACGACTTGGGAAGGTAGAGGCCAGAGGCACTGCTAAATATCCTACGATGCACACAATAGTCCCTACCACAAAGATTTATTTTGTAGAAAATGTATTGGTAATCGCCTCATCAATTGCATTAGTCACAAAATCATCTCTATTTTTTACATATTTGATCTATCAAAGAGAATGGTATATTGAAGTCAGTCACTCAATTTAACACACCCTGTGAGATCCTCTAGTATGTCAGACCTTGTTTCAGGTGCTGGGAATCGTGAACAAAGCAGAGTAATATCACTGACTTCATGGAGCTTTTATTTTAATGGGTGGGGTTGGAGCAGGAGACATAATAAAAAAATAGTATGTAAAATATGTGATAAGTGTTCTGAAGGAGAGCAGAAAACAGGGATGGTTGCTGGGGATATGTGTGGATTGTAACTGTAAATTGAGTGGCAAGAAGGTTACATTAGAAGAAAAACCTCAGGGAATTCCATGGCAGTCCAGTGGTTAGCACTCCACATCTTTATTGCCTGGGGCCTGGATTCAATCCCTGGTCAGGGAGCTAAGATCCTGCAAGCCATATGACATAGCCAAAAAAAAGAAAATTACTCTCAAGAAGATGACAGAGAAAGTGATGTGGTAGCTTAGGGAAGAGTGTTTTAGGCAAAGGAAACAGAAGTGCAAAGACTCTGATGTAGGTCAGCATTTGGTATGATCAAGAAAGAAGAGGAAGCAAAGGGAGAAAGAGGGAAAGTGACAGGGACAGATGAAGTCAAAGGGGTGATGGAGCCGTGCTGGCATCCAGACCGTTTAGGACCAAAGACACTGTTGTGAGAATTGCTGCATTGATTCTAAGTGAGATAGCTAGGCAGGGCTTCAGCAGACTACAGCGGTTTTACATACACCTTGAAAACATCACTTTATCTGTTGTGTTGGGAATAGATTATGGAGGGAAAAGGCTGAAACAGAGAGACTACTTAGGAGGCCATCGCCATAGTCCAGAGGAGAGATGACAGTACTTTGTTGCTGGTGAGGGTGGGTAACAGTAGAAATTGTAAGAACTGATTGAATCCATTAGGCTCCCCAACACATTGCTGGAAGGCAAGCAATATGGTACAACCCCTCTAAGGGGAATTTAACGATATTTAATAAAATGACCTAGGTGTTTACTCTTCAACCTAGTGATCCCATTTCTAGGAATTTATACTGGAAATAAACCTCTAACAATAATAGAGAAGCACTTATTTATTGCAATGATATATGTAACTGGAAAATTTTGGAGATTGGTTGAATAAACTATGTTTAATCAGGGGCTTCCCAGGTGGTGCTAAGGAATTGACCTGCCAAGGCAGGAGACATAAGAGATGCAGGTTTGATCCCTGGCTCAGGAAGATCCCCTGGAGGAGGGCATGGCAACCAATTCCAGTATTCTTGCTTGAAGAATCCCATGGACAGAGGAGTCTGGGAGGGTACAGTTCATATAGTCACTGAGTCGGACATGACTAAAGCAACTTAATACATACACACACCACACACACACATTCAGTACACACAATGGGATACAATGCAGCTGCAAACATTAATGAAGTTGAAGATCTGTGTGAATCAATATGGAGTAGTTTCCAGCAGATTTTAAGTGTAAAAGGCTCACTGCAAAAGAGCATACTACCTTTTGTGCAAAAAAGAAGGAAAAATAAGTGAGCACTTACATTTGTCATTATAAAAGAAAGTGTTCAAGGTGAGTACCTACAGCTTTGTTGTTGTTCAGCCGCTCAGGCATGTCTGACATTTGCAACCCCAAGGACTGCAACATGCAGGCTTCCCTGTCCTCCACCATCTCCTACAGTCTGCTCAAACTCATGTCCACTGAGTCAGTGATGCCATCCAGCCATCTCATTCAGTGTCATTCTCTTCTCCTCCTGCCTTCAGTCTTTCCCAGCACGAGGGTCTTTTCCAATGAGTCGGCTCTTTGCATCAGATGGCCAAAGTACTGGAATTTCAGCTTTAGCATCAGTCCTTCTGATGAGTATTCTGGGTTGATTTCCTTTAGGATTGACTGGTTGGATCTCCTTGCAGTCCAATGACTCTCGAGAGTCTTTTCCTGCACTGCAGTTCAAAGGCATCAATTATTTGTTGCTCGGTCTTCTTTATAGTCCAAATCTCCTGTCCGTACATGACTACTAGAAAAACCATAGCTTTGACTAATCGGACCTTTGTGAGCAAAGTGATGTCTCTGCTTTTTATTATGCTGTCTAGGTTCGTCATAGCTTTTCTTCCAAGGAGCAATTGTCTTTTAATTTCATGGCTGCAGTCACTGTCTGCAGTGATTTTGGAACCCCAAAAAATAAAGTCTCTCACTGTTTCCATTGTTTCCCCATACATTTGTCATGAAGTGATGGGACTGATGGCATGATCTTAGTTTTTTGAATGTTGAATTTTAAGCCAGCTTCTTTTTCACTCTCCTCTTTCACTTCTGTCAAGAGGCTCTTTAATTCCTCTTTGCTTTCTGCCCTTATGGTGGTATCATCTGCATATCTGAGGTTACTGATATTTCCCCCCCGCAATCTTGATTCCAGCTTGTGCTTCTGCATATAACTTAAATAAGCAGGGTGACAGCATATAGCCTTGACATACTCCTTTCCCTATTTAGAACCAGTCTGTTGTTCCATGTCCAGTTCTAACTGTTGCTTCCTGATCTGCATACAGATTTCTCTGGAGGCAAGTCAGGTGGTCTGGTATTCCCATCTTTTTCAGAATTTTCCATAGTTTCTTGTGATCCACACAGGCAAATGAAGCACAAGCTGGAATCAAGATTGTCAGGAGAAATATCAATAACCTCAAATTGCAAATGACACTACCCTTATGGAAGAAAGTGAAGAAGAACTGAAGAGCCTCTTCATGAAAGTGAAAGAGGAGAGTGAAAAAGTCGGTTTAAAGCTCAGCATTCAGAAAACTTAGGATCATACATCTGATCCCATCACTTCATGGCAAATAGATGGGGAAACAACGGAAACAGTGGCAGACTTTATCTTTTTGGCCTTCATAATCACTGCAGATGGTGACTACAGCTGTGAAATTAAAAGACACTTACTCCTTGGAAGGAAAGTTATGACCAGCCTAGACGGCGTATTAAAAAACAGAGATATTACTTTGCCAACAAAGGTCCGTCTAGTCAAGGCTATGGTTTTTCCAGTAGTCATGTATGGATGTGAGAGTTGGGCTATAAAGAAAGCTGAACACTGAAGAATTGATGCTTTTGAACTGTGGTGTTGGAGAAGACTCTTGAGAGTCCCTTGTCCTGCAAGGATATCCAGCCAGACCATTCTAAAGGAGATCAGTCCTGAGTGTTCATTGGAAGGACTGATGCTGAAGCTGAAACTCCAATACTTTGGCCACCTGATGTGAAGAACTGACTCATTTGAAAAGACCCTGATGCTAGGAGGGATTGGGGGCAGGAGAAGAAGGGGACGACAGAAGATGAGATGGCTGGATGGCATCACTGACTCGATGGACATGAGTTTGGGTAAACTCCAGAAGTTGGTGGTTGCAGTCCATGGGGTCACAAAGAGTTGGACACAACTGAGCCACTGAACTGAAGTTTGCTGAACACAGTCAGAGGCTTTGGCATAGTCAATAAAGCAGAAATAGATGTTTTTCTGGAAGTCTCTTGCTTTTTTGATGATCCAGTGGATGTTGCCAATTTGGTCTCTGGTTCCTCTGCCTCTTCTAATTCCACTTGGACATCTGGAAGGTCACACAGTTCACGCTTAGAGTTCACCGTTCTCGCTTGGAAAATTTTGAGCATTACTTTGCTAGCATGTGAGATGAGTGAAATTGTGTGGTAGTTTGAGCATTCTTTGGCATTGCCTTTCTTTGGGATTGGAGTAAAAAATGACCTTTTCCAGTCCTGTGGCCACTGCTGAGTTTTCCAAATTTGCTAGCATATTGAGTCCAGCACTTTGACAGCATCATCTTTTAGGATTTGAAATGGCTCAACTGGATTTCCATCACCTCCACTAGCTTTGTTTGTAGTGATGCTTCCTAAGGCACACTTGACTTCACATTCCAGGATGTCTGGCTCTAGGTGAGTGATCACACCATTGTGATTATCTTGGTCATGAAGATCTTTTTTGTCCAGTTCTCGTGTGTATTCTTGCCACCTCTTCTTAATATCTTCTGCTTCTGTTAGATCCATACCATTTCTGTCCTTTATTGAGCCCATCTTTGCATGAAATATTCCCTTGGTATCTCTTAATTTTGTTGAAGAGATCTCTAGCCTTTCCCATTCTATCATTTTCCTCTATTTCTTTGCATTGATCACTGAGGAAGGCTTTCTTATCTCTCCTTGCTATTTTGTGGAACTCTGCATTCTAGCTCAGAAAGTAAAGCGTCTTTCTACAATGCGGGAGACCTGGGTTTGAGCCCTGGGTTGGGAAGATCCCCTGGAGGAGGAAATGGCAATCCACTCCAGTACTGTTGCCTGGAAAATCCCATGGACAGAGGAGCCTGGTACACTACAGTCTATGGGGTCGCAAAGAGTCGGACACAACTGAGTGACTTCACTTCACTTCACCTCTGCCTTCAGATGGGTATGTCTTTCCTTTTCTCCTTTTCCTTTCACTTCTCTTCTTTCCTTAGCTACTTGTAAAGCCTCCTCAGACCACCATTTTGACTTCTTGCATTTTTTTTCTTGGGGATGGTCTTGATCCCTGTCTCCTATAAAGTGTCACCAACCTCCATCCATAGTTCTTTAGGCAGTCTATCAGATCTAATCCCATGAATCTATTTGTCACCTCCACTGTTTAATCGTATGCAATTTCATTGAGGTTATACCTGAATTATTAGCATGCAGAGTTAATCACTTCTAATGCCTTATCAGTCTGTTCTTGCACCTCTGTTAAGTTTGGTGTTAGAAGTGTTAGTTATGGATGAAATCCCTCAGTGTAAAATGGGAAGGCTGAGAATTTAGCCAGTCTGGTAAAATCCAAAGAAAGTCACATTGGAATGCATCACAAAAGGAAGTTGTTGTAGACCTTCTTGAGAAATGTTGGGAATGGTTGGATACATTTAGGGATAATTTGTGAAAGCACAGGAGTGGGAAAACTCTTTTGGTAGTTTGAGTCTACTTAATGTACAGAACATCCTTAATGTCTTAAGACAAATAAATTATATAAACATATAAGTGAGACTGCCCTGTGGATTTTCTTGTCTCAATGCTTTTGTCTAGTTTTAATATGTGAGTAGGGCTGGCCTCACAGAATAAGTTGGCAAGTATTTCCTCCTCGTAAGTATTCTGGAAGAGTTGTATAGCATTAGTACGGTTCCTTCTTTCAGTATTTGTAGCAGTCACCAGTGGAGTCACCTGGGCCTGGAGTTTACTTTATGGGAAGATTTAAACTATTGATTTGGTTTCTCTAATTTGGTGTTTTGTGTCTTTCAAATAATCTGTCCATCAGAAAGAATTGTGCAATTTAGTGATATAAAGTTATATGTAATGTGCTTAATTGCTCAGTCGTGTCCAAGGCTTTGTGAGCCCATGGACTGTAGCCCACCAGGGCTAGTAGTGTTCCCTTATTATTCTTTTTATTAGTATTATTATTGTTCTTAGTATTCTTATTATCACACTCTGTGTAATCCATAGTGATGCTTTTCTCTGCTGATATTGATGCTTATATCATTCTTGATTTTCATAATTTGTGTTTTTTTCTCTTTTTTTCCTAAGAAGTCTGATTAGAGACTTACACATTTTATCGATCTTTTAAAAGAACCAATCTTTTGTCATTGATTATTTTCTTCTCTCTTTCTTGGTTTTCTGTGTCACTGATTTTTACTTTGATTTTATCTCTTTTCTTTTGCTTACTTTCGGTTTAATTTGCTGTTATTTTTTTCCTGACTTTTTAAAGTGGAAGCTGAATTTTTGGTAGGAGACCTTTTCTCTTTCCCACTGATATAGGTGTTTAGTGCTAGGAATTTCCTTATAAGTACTAATTTAACTGCATTCCACAATTTTTATATGTTCTGGGTTTTTTTGTGTTCAGTTCAAAATACCTCCTAACTTTTTTTACTCAGACCCGTGGGTTACTTAGAAGTGTATTGTTTCATTTGCACATATTGGGAATGAAAAAAATGTGTTATTGATTTCTAATTTAATTCCATTGTTGTCAGAGAATATACCTGCTAGGAATTTCCTTATAAGTACCAATTTAACTGCATTCCACAATTTTTATATGTTCTGGTTTTTTTTGTGTTCAGTTCAAAATACCTCCTAACTTTTTTTACTCAGACCCATGGGTTACTTAGAAGTGTATTGTTTCATTTTCACATATTGGGAATGAAAAAAATGTGTTATTGATTTCTAATTTAATTCCATTGTTGTCAGAGAATATACCTTTATGGGGCTTTCCTGATGGCTCAACTAATAAAGAACCTGCTTACCAAGATGTGGGTTCAATCCCTGGGTTTGGAAGATCCCCGGAGAAGGAAATGGTAACTTGCTCCAGTACTCTTGGCTGGAACATTCTGTGAACAGAGGAGTTTTGCAGGATACAGTCCATGGGTTCGCAAAGAGTCAGACACGACTGAGCATATGCACAAACTTTATATGATTTGAATCTACTAAATTTATCATAGCTTGCTTTTTGGTCCATAGTAGGCACTGTCTTTGTAAATGTGTATTCAACTGTTGTTCTATTTATGGTCAGTGATCTGATTCAAATATTCTGTATCTTTACTGATTTTCCATCTATTTTCTTTATCAGTTATTGAAAGGGAAATGTTGAAATCTGTTTGTAATTGAGGATTTATGTATTTCTTGTGGTTCTCTCAGTTTTAAAACTCTACGAGTATTCCAGAAACAATTAGGATAATTATGACCTCTTGATGAAATGATCTGGTGTTATGATGACCCTTGCACATGAAATGGCCCTCTGAAAGAAAGTGAAAGTATTGGGTGCTCAGGCATGTCCTGCTCTTTGCAACTCTGTGGTCTGTCCGTGGAATTCTCCAGACAAGGATACTAGAGTGGGTTATTATTCCCTTCTGCAGGGGTTTGTGGTTCTCTCAGTTTTAAAACTCTACGAGTATTCCAGAAACAATTAGGATAATTATGACCTCTTGATGAAATGATCTGGTGTTATGATGACCCTTGCACATGAAATGGCCCTCTGAAAGAAAGTGAAAGTATTGGGTGCTCAGGCATGTCCTGCTCTTTGCAACTCTGTGGTCTGTCCGTGGAATTCTCCAGACAAGGATACTAGAGTGGGTTATTATTCCCTTCTGCAGGGGGTCTTCCTGATCCAAGGATTGAACCCAAGTCTCCTGCATTGCTGGCAGGTTCTTTACCATCTGAGCTGCCAGGGAACCCCACCCATTGCAAATGAAATGACCCTCTATTATTCTGTTAGTGGAACTCTTTAGTATTCTCCTATTTTTAAAATTCTGATACCTACTTTGTCTGGTTTGATGTACTTTACCAATAATCCTATCATTTTTGTGATTTCTCCTCTCATATGGGTTATGTTTTCCTGATTTTTATTCAGGCCGATTATTTATGAATTAAATACCAGTTGTGAATTTTACCCTGTTGTGTTGTAGTTATTTTTGTGTTCTATAAACATGTTAATCTGTCCTTCTAGGACACGACTAAGTACCTTGGAAATAGTTTGATCCATGTGGATGGTGCTGTTAAGGTTTGTTAGGCAGGACCAGAGCAGCATTTAGTCTAGTCTGATTTTTCCCCACCACTAAATCAAAACCCTTCTGAGCACTCTAACCAGTGCTCGATGTATTATGAGATTGTTTTTTGCTGTGCTCATGTGAGCTCTGGGTATTGTACCCTGTAATTTGGTGGGATGATTCTTTTACTGGCCTTGAATTGTTTTCTTCAGCTGATCAGGTCTGAGCTGAAGACTGCAGATCTCAGGAGCAATGCTTTCTCTCATCTGCTACTCGCCCTTGCAGTTTTAGCCCCCTTGATCTTGTAGTACTTCAGGCTGTTTTCCCTACTGTAAAAGACCACTATGTTCCAGTCGTATTTCTTCTACCTGCCAGGAGCTGGCAGAGTCTTCTGCAGCAGGGGGTTGGGGCGGTAGTTGGTGTCACCACTCTGTCCTGTCTTTCAGAGTTCATTGTTGTTCATTGCTTGGTGTTTGAGCTCTTCAGACAGCTTTTTTCACATGTAGTATCTATTTTAAGTATTATTTATGTACAAGGCTAAGTCCAGTCGCTGTTACTCCATCTTGGTCAGAAGTTGAAATATACTGACTGTTCAATTTGATTTTTGTTAAATGTTGTAGTTTTCCCTCTCTGTCTGTTTTTGCTTTCTGCTGTGTTTGTGCTCATGCGTTCTGAGAGCCTTAGACTGTATGTGGTTGGTGAGGTTGGGCTGGCTTTCCGTCTGTCAGCCAGTGTCTTCCATGTTCCTGGCACCATATCTGATATGGGAATAGAAAGGTGACTGAGACCAGTGGCCTAGTCTCACAAAGCTGTAGGCGAGCAGGAACTCCAGTGTATGGAGTTACACAATGGAATCATGTTAACCTCCAAATCTTACTTAAGTAGCATTCATAATGTTCTCTGTAATATGTGTCCTTTAAGAAAATAACTTTCTGAAAGATTGTATCTGAAGCAGAGAATGAGCCCAGTATTCAGTTTCATGCTTTAACACAGAAGGAAATAGGAACCTGTACTACTCATTTATAATTGGCTCCAGCTAAACAAGTTGAGTACTTAAGAGGAATAACTTAAAAAAAAATAAAGTAGAAAAGTATTTCCCTCAAATTAGGAAGAAAGTGTNTTGTATCTGAAGCAGAGAATGAGCCCAGTATTCAGTTTCATGCTTTAACACAGAAGGAAATAGGAACCTGTACTACTCATTTATAATTGGCTCCAGCTAAACAAGTTGAGTACTTAAGAGGAATAACTTAAAAAAAAATAAAGTAGAAAAGTATTTCCCTCAAATTAGGAAGAAAGTGTCCTACTTTTAGCATCGAGTTCTAATGTAATGTTTTCCTTTTCCTTTTTATTTCTGTCTTATATTTGAAGAAAAGAAACGAATTTATTGAAGGTTTTTCCTTTAATTAGTTAAATAGGTTAGTCACCAGAGAACCTTGCAATGACTAAACCATGTTGTATCTGCAACAAAGAGATAAGTGGTCTAGCTACAGGCTGTGTGCTCAGTTGCTCAGTTTTGTGCGACTCTTTGCAACCCTGTAAACAGTAGCCCACTAGACTCCTCTGTCCATAGTATTTTCCAGGCAAGAACAAGGGAGTGGGTTGCCATTTCCTTCTCCTGGGGATCTTCCCGACCCAGGGATTGAACCTACGTCTCCTGCATTTCAGGTGGATTCTTTATTGCTGCGCCACCTGGGAATCCCAGCTACAGGTTGCTATTACCCTACTTTGGATATTTCCTTCCTGTATGTAGAGAGGGCCTTTGATACCAATCTGGGATTGATATTAAGTTCATCAAGTAAGAATTGACATCAAGAAGAAAGATAGGTTGTGTCCATTGCTTGTTTTAAAAGTATACATTATAGACTATTCCAGCCCATTAAATGTTAGGCAGTGTTTTATTAGCGCTGATTTTAATTTAACTCTTTGTTCATGACTTTAGAGAGTCAGTGTACATAGTAATAGGCAAAAACACTTTGTAACTTGAGTTCAGTGACAATAACAGTCATTCTCTCAAGCTTTTAAGAAGTAACTAGGATTCTTTTCAATTTAAATGGAAAAAATAAGGTATCATTTATATTGTTAATCCATCTTGGGGAAAAAAAGCTAAATTGCAGACGTTTTTGTTGGTGTTGCATTTTTCTAATTTTAAGAATATAGATTAATAGATAAATTAGTGCATGTTTATGTTTAACTTATTAATAAAATGAAAAGTTTTGGTCTAGTGATTGTTTTCTCAAGGCATTTGAATTAAACAAAACTCTTTATTGGATAAAGGTAATAAAAACTTGATAAGGTATACATATAGTTTTTTAGTAACTGTATTTTTTTAGTAATATTTTTACCATTCCACAATACTTACATTTTTCTTTGTATGTATTCAAGGTAATTTCTATATCTGTATATTGAAATCAAACACTTTCACATCTTATTCATGATAAAATTGACATTGTGGCTTTATTTTTATTATATTTTTATCTTAAAAAGTAACTCCAAATCCAAATATCTCTGTTTTAACTCAGCTACGTACCTGTTCATTCTTTTTCTAAAAATTTAATACCTTGCTCTTTCTGTGCTATGAAGAAGAAAGCAAGATGCATTCATGTTGCTTATTATTATTCCTGATTATCCTTCTTTTGTATATTTAGGTTCTTCTTTCATAAAAATCAGATTGGAGATACAGTTTAAATTTTAAAAAATCTAAAAATTAGTTGGATGATGGCTAAATATCTTCTTTGTTCTGCTTATTCATTACTATATTTGCCTCTTGACTTGTTAAATATATATATTAAATGTTAGTTCAGTAAGAGGTGGCTTTATGAAACATTATTTAGAATGCAAATTATCTTTAAGCTGAAGAATATTGAAAATAAAAGAACCAACTGAGTCTGAATTATTTACAGGCCAAGGGCTTAAAGGTTCTCTGCTCCAGCACAAATATTAAATTATGAAATGGGAATTTCAGTTTGCCATAAATCTGTCTGCCATAGCAGCTTAAAATAAAATAGTTTTACCCATCTAAAGCAACATCAATTTGCCAGTCTGTGCTTCATGTATCAAAGAGCGTTCTGTGAAAATATCAATATCATTGGTTAATATAAATGAAATTAATTTTTAAAGCTGGGCTAAAGGTTGACATCTGAAAAATTGCATTACTTTGCAGAAGAGAAATTTCTGTCTTCTAGTGAAATTTCAGGTCATGAGGGCAAGTAATTTTCACAATCTTCAATGGGAGTCAGTGAAATATGAACTTCATTGTCACCTAGCCCCAAAGCGATAAGATAAAATGAGCTGATACATCATTTGCTGTGGTTTTATCACCTCCCTCAGTAATTGGAAGAGAAAACATAAGAGTGTATGTGTTTGTGTGCTCCCTTCTCGCCCCTCCCAGATGCCCCATCGTCCACACCCAGGCTAAAGCCGTTTTAGCCCAATCAATACAGAGGTCACACAGCATTTTATTTATATATTTTTAATTTTTCATACTGACTAAACTGCCAAATAGAACATTAGAGTAATGAATATGTTTAATTGAATTTGTCACCCATGAAAATGCTAAGGAGAATACTGCATCATAGTACCAGTAAGCAGGAGGAAATTTACTATATAGATAAAATATAAAATAGCTCATAATTAATTTAAAAGATAATTTCTTTTATATTCATAACTTTTATACTTTTATTGTCATTTTTTCCAAGTTTGTGGACAATCTGTGTGTTCATGGATATATATTAAATAACAAAATTGCCATGTTAAAATTTGTACCAGAGTCAAGTATATGGTATTTTTCAATTCAAAGAGGCTGCTAAGTTTTTTTTTAAGAATTTAGAACATCCTTAAACTAACTGATACTCAATATTAAAATATATTTAGTGCTATGCTTTGATATCAAGTTTCAGAGAAAATTACGTGCAGCAGAATCTAAAAACTATGTTAATAATAGAGTGGTACAGCTTTAAAATACTTGATTACAATTACTTTCAACTGTTTTGTTAAAATTGCAACTATTGTAAATAAAATATATTTGCACATGTGTTTAGTGGCAGATTGATAGACTATATTTAGACTAGTGCATTTTTTAACATGTATTTTTATTATTTCAAATATTTGCCATTTTCCACATTAAGAAAAAATTCTTGTGACTGATTTATAATTAATGCTCATGAAAATAAGATGTGAATATTTTCTAACTGTGGTATCATTGATTGATGGCTTGATTAGCTTATAGTTTGTATACTAAGTTAAAAAATTTTTTTGATGTTAAATATGTATCCATATATTTTAGAAATGATTTTGTTATGAAATTTTAAGTGCTATTATTTCTTTGTATTATTTGATTTTACTTTTGTTACTGAATTCTCCTGAAATAAGTATGGAATTCTCTGAAAGAGTAAAATCTCTCCAAAAATTTATGAATATTTGAGTCTAGGATATGCAGTGTGAGCTTTAAACATTAAGAATAGTGTTTTTAAAAACACGCTTTATTGATTCTACAGATGCAGACTCTCAAATATGTTTTGTGATATTTTTCAATCACTTTTTAATATCTTTCCCTTTAAAAGAATTTGAAAAAATTTAAAATTTATTGAGGGTAGAGTTTAAAAAGAAAGCCTTTTTTCTCTACTTAAATGGAACAAATATGGCTATATTTTCAGAGACTACTTTAAAATCTATTTTTTGCACATACCTAATATTCAGTAAATAAGGGTATCATGTAGTTGGGCAGTAAGTAATACAGATTTTTTTTTATATCCTTCCATGAGGATGAGAAAAGTGGAAGTGTTATTTGGATAAATTGTTTAGCTTTTCAAAATGAATTGTTAAAGGTGAAAAATACTTTCTAGCCAATTAATGCAACAGGGTGAAGAAATTTTCACATGTATTCATAGTATACTATTTGAAGTGTAGGGAAAAAGGTAGGTTTATTTGGGCAAAATTCTTTTTCAGAGTCACAATTTTTAGATAGAATTTTAAAGAAAATATGTTTGATTTTTTAATGTAAAGAAATAGTATATATGCATTTATATCTGTGAGAGTATATATACTTATAAATGATTTTTTTTGTTCCTCTCTACAACCTTTCTTTAATATTTGACCAATAAACTATTCAAATAAATTATTAAAAAATGAAAGTTGAATTCACTAATAATAATACTAACGATATTGAAACAAGGTGGAAAACGTTCAAAGAGAGTGCTGAAGGCTGAAGCTTTCAAGCTATTCTAGACTTGGGGTCATAACTGCGGAGCAATGGTAATGATACGGTTTCCATAGTAACCGATTCATTGGAGGGCTAGACCTCTGTCTAGGGTGCTGTCAGTGTAAGTAGAGTTTCAGTGAACAGAAAGTCCCAAAGAAGGGTCTGCTTCTACCTAATCCAGTTTTAATTGAACTCTAGAGACTTTGAAGTGAAGCCTCAGACCAGGAATACACTATTCCAATAAGAAGTAAACCTCTTGCTTAGCTAGGTCGCAGCTGCCTCTCAGTACTGACACCTTTTCCTAATGAATACTTTAAAGAAATGTTATCATATCAATTTCAGCTAGTAATTCTCTTAGTTAAGAGATTCTTTGTTTCTATTTTAAATCCCACTGTCCTGATGTTAAGTACAGATTTTCACTGGTGGTTCTTTCTTAGGTCGGTCTAATTTTATCCGTAAGATTTTAAATGCTGATAGCTTTGGCAGTTTTTAAATAATTTTCTGTCTGTCTTCCTGTTTCTGTGTCTCTTCAGTTTTAAAACATTACTTTACCTGCTTGCATTTAACTCTGAAAACACACTGTCGTCCATTCAGTATAATACCATTTACATCAGGTTTGCAAACATGTAGAACAATTCTGGATATTATTTGTAGATGTATGTATACTAATAGAATAAAAATTTATATGGTAATGCTAAACCTCAAAACATGGATAGTAATTGGCTCTGATGAAGAAGGAAAATGGAATCAGGAAGGGTTATATATGGGAATTTAAATATTATCTATTATACTTCATAAATTTTTACAATCTATACAACAAAGTATAGTGTGGCAGAGTATTAGTATTTTATAAGTTCCAGGGTGGTTCCATGGAGCTTATGTCATTTTCTGTTGTTTGGAGTAAGTTTGATATTTGGTAATAAAACAAAGTTTAAAGGACCATGCCACTTGCTGTATTTCAAGTATATTTTAAAAATACCTATGTTACTTAAAGGAATGGTGGGATATAAATGGAATATGTTCATTGATTGGAAAACTATTACATTAAAATATTATAATGATGTTTTAGTGTTCTTATTCCTCTTAGTAATTGAGATAGTCTAGAAAATACTAATAATTAAATCTTTAGATTGCATGACCATGATCTTGCAATGATTGGCTGTCACCATATTAACCAACAAGTCTTATTACATAGCTTTATAGATATAAGAGGTACAATTTTCAGAGCAGTGTATGATATTTTTAGTATATGACACAGCCTGGAGCCTAAAGCTTTGTTGTTTATTCTTGTTTGATTTTCCTCTTTCACTTTTAACACAAGTACAGGGAAAGAAAATGTAGTTGATTAAAATTTCTGATGAGTTCTAGCTTAACAGATGTTTGAACTCTTTTAGAAACATGACAGTGTATCATCTAAGTAGGCTCTGGACAGTTTAGACTAGACAACCTGGGAGGAGGCCAGACTTTGCTATTAGCTTTCCAAGGGACTTCCTACTAAGTATTTAACTTGTTTAGGTCTCCTTTTCTTCACAAATGGTAGATAGATTGGACCAGAAGTGTTACAGAACATATATTGGATTCTCTATTATTTGATAAGTGAAAAATGGCAAACTCAAACACCACTGGAAACTAGGGAGATAACAGTAAATAAGTGAGTGTGTAGAGATTATTTGAAAATGGAGAGTGCCTTTCAATGGTGCTGTTTTTTTCCCTGAGGAGCCATAGATCTGACTGTTTTTATAAATAACCCTTTTCTCAAGTGTTTTCAACCAGTTGAAAATTTGGGGAAATGTACTATGGCCCAAACAAAATTAATGTGGATCATATATGGAGTTTTGGTTGCCGTTCATTCACTCATTAAATCATTCAAAAATTTCTCCTTTGTGTAAGACTTTGTTATAAAAGACGAACATAGATTACATTCAAAACCTTTGTCCCAGTAGAACTTAGATTCCAGTATTTTAGTGCTGAAGAGAGGGAAAAGAGAAGCGAGGAAGTCATGTAATTTCTGGTGGTAATAAGTAAGTGTTATGAAGGAAATCTGATGAGTTTGCGATGGGAGGAGGTGTTAGTGGCGGAAGTGGGGTTAGATCCCGTGGTTTCTCTAACGAGGTGACATTTGAGCGGATATCTGAATGTGAGGATAAGCCAGCCATGTGAAGATCTGGGAGAACAGTCTGAGCAGAGGAGAAAGCACATATAAAGGCCCTGATGAAGAATGAGTTGGGCTCATCAGACAATCCCAGATATAAGGCTTTATAAGCAATTATGAAGAACTTCAGCGTTTATTGGGATTCCCAGGTGCCGCTAGCAGTAGAGAACCTGCCTGCCAATGCAGGAGATGTAGGAGATGCCAGGTTCAAACCCTGGGTCCGGAAGGTCCCCTGGAGAAGGGAATGGCAGCCCACTCCAGTATTCTTGCCCGGAGAATCCCATGGACAGAGGAGCCTGGCGGGCTGCAGTCCGTAGGGCTGCACAGGGTTGGACAGGACTGAAGCGATTGTGCAGCACTGAGTTTACTGTGCATGTATTGCAGAGCCACTGCGTGGTATTAAGTGCACAGGAGGTACGATCTGATTTCTGTTTAAAAGGCTATTTTCTCTGACTCCTCTGGTTGTAGTAGATTCTCCAGGTAAGATTAGAAGAGGAGAGACCAGTCAGGAGGCCACTGCCAACTCTGGAGCCTAGGACCTACTGGTTATGGTGAGAGAAAGGGGTACAAGTGATAGTTGGTTAAAAAAAATCTTGAGTATTATCAATATTTTGTCCCCTTTTCTGTTAGTCTCTCTTGATCTTACTTACATAGGTATTGATTGTATGAAAGAGTTTGGAGGATTTTCTTTCTCACCTGTTTTAAAACTGAAAGTGTAATTAGTTATTTGGAATTTTGAATTGTTGTTTGGTTTTTCAGAAAACACTGAATCTAGGAGTTGTGCCCATTCTTTCATTTCTAGACGCTGTGGTACCAGAAATAGAATATTTTCTGTAGAAAAATCTAAATACATATTTAGTGAATTAACTAATAGTGCCCTCTTTAAAAAAAGACAACAGAAACCCTGTATTTTGCATTAAGTATTATAGATTTTTTATAATAAAGATCTAGAAAATGGAAATATAAAGTGGACAGCATTTATTTAGGATAAATTCTTAACATTCATTATTTTTCCTCTTTACTTATCCCATTTTTGTCCTTACAGTGCAATATCATATACAAATGTCATTTTATTTGTATTTTTTAATGGTGGTTACTTTTGAGAGATTTATCTTAGTTGTTTAACTTAATTTGCTTTCATGAATTTTCATCAGTGTTTGATAGCACATCCATCTCATTTTATATATTAATATTCCATGAAGTACTAGTGTGGAGCAATTCCAAATCTGGTTTTCCTTTAACACCTTCATAATTAAGCTTTTGAAATGAACTTTTTAAAAAACAAAGCTTGAATAACAAAGCAGCAAAGTGGCTTAGTACTAAAGACAGGATTACTTTGAGTTTGCAAAGAATTCTAAGCCATTGCGTCTGTCACATGGGATGACAAGAATTTGTAACAAGTTACTCTGACAACCACCTACTCCATAGAGAGATTATGCTGAGTTCATTCGCAGGTTTGTGTTTAGCTTCAATGACAAAATGATGCTTAACCTCTTATACAGTCGGTCTTTGTGCTTTCTGAATGAGTGATTGTTGCCTTAACAGTGACCCTATTACTGTGATTTTTTGAAGTTATGAACTTAAATTTGTAATTTTAAAGTATATAAAAAGCATTTCTGGATATATTATACGAAACTGAATTTTATATGTGATCTATAAGCATGTAGGACATTCTTTTAAGGTCTTTCTTCTTTTTAAAGTTTGTCTAATATTATATTTCTATAATATGACTCAAAAATCAGTCAGTAATGCTATATGTATTTCCTGAAAAGCAATAGATGACATCATTGCCTTAAAAAGCCCCCAATTATATTTATAAAATAGATGTGCTACAGTTTTGTTCTGCTATTTCATTTAAACATCTTTTTCATGAATTGCAATCTAGTTTTTAGTTACCCTCCAAATTATTTCAGTAACTGTTTTTCTGAATGAGGTCTTCTGTGTTTTAATTGAGGGAAAGAACAGAAAGATTCTCTTATACTTACTCAGGATTCTCTCTTTCTTCACTAGATCCTGGCATATACAGAAGGCCTGCATGGGAAATGGCTGTTCTCAGAGATACGATCGATCTTTTCTCGTCGTTATCTTTTGCAAAATACAGCCCTGGAGATCTTTATGGCAAACAGAGGTACGATGATGTTGCAGATGTATGTTGTTTCAGAGCTAACCTCCATCTCCCTAAGATTTCATTTTGAACATACCATATTGTTTACATTCTGTATTGTTTCCATTTGGATAAAATTGTGTAGCCTACTCTCTGCGTTACTGACCTCTTTTTTGAACTACATGCATCTTCATAGTTTATACCCCTTTGGTTATTCTTAGAATTATCTCCAGTATCTTATTTTTCTGGTGAAATCACAGATAAGTGCAGGACTTTATAAATATGGGGAATAAGTGCCCATTTAATCAGTTGTAGTTTTAGCATCCTCAGCAGTGCTCTGATGCTTAAACTCCTTCTGGAAGGTGGCTGCATTTCAGGAGGGGAGAGGGTAATCAAATAATTCATACGTTTATTTAATTGTTTTGTCTAATCTATTGCCATTTATAAAGGACCATCAGAAGATGGTACTGAACTGTCCTGGTTGCTTTGTATTACCTCATTCTTGAAAGAACTAAAATTCAATTTGTGGGTTTAGAATTGAGGTTGGTGAAATTCATTAAGATTAGAAGGAGGGACAAGGTGAACTTGAAGGGAAAGCATTGTGGGGTATGAGTGGAGGTTTACAAGTGAGAATATGTAAAATCTTGTGATTTATTGTACATGCTTATTTTATTTAAGTAGATTTTTAAGTTTTCATATTTTCTCTTTCTATAATCTACAAGTTTTCATTTAAAAATCTGCACATAATGTATCTTCCATGCATACTTTCTTTTTTTAATGAAATCATGTGTCTTTAGGGCATACAGATTTCTTTAGGAACAGATGTTTTTTCCTTTCATATTTGGTCTTCTTCTACACACTTACCACTGTTTCTAACGTAAACATTATTCTTTCAGGTGAAGAATCGAGTGGATGTTTCACACTTTAGTTCAGTCTACATTCTTGCTATCCCAAAGGGGTTTTCGCCTCTCAATCTTTATTAATTGCTCATCTTATTCATTTTCCTTCTTTAAAATTTCTTAGGCATCTTTGCTGTGTATCTTTGTGTGTTTTTCTATTGCCTTTTCCTTATGGCCTTGGTCACCTGCCATAATCTGAGTTTTTCCTTTTTTTCCCTCCTATAGTCAGTGTAATGGTGGATATGTAAGAATGGCTTATGAAAAAGTTTCATTGCATATGTATATGATAGTTCTAAATATATTTTAGGTGTTTAGTACATGATCATATACTTATTTACCTAAAAAATATTGTAATGTCACCAAAATTACACTGACATTGATAAAAATTTTTGGCCCATAGTATTTTTTCAGGTTAGGTAGAAAAGAAGGATCATCTCCTAGATGAATAGTTGTAGATAATTTATAGTTCTGATACGAAAGTTAATATGATTGAAATTTCAGGACTGACCAAAGTACTATCTTCTAAATTCTGTGCCATGATTTTATGACTTTGTTATTGTCATACCTTTTAAGGATAAAACTTTGTACATCACTGTCATAAATTAAAATTTATATACTGAGTGTATTTATATATATGATGTACAGTTATGATATCTATAGTTATATATAATGTTCTCAAAGTATGTAATTATTCAAATAGAAATGATTAAAAAACATGTGATTATTGACCATGGAGGAAAAAATTTTCTTCAGGTCACACATTGTTCTGGATTATATGAACATACAAAGCATAAACAAAAAGCACTGTATTATATGTTTATATAATATTTACATAAACTACAAGAAAATACAAGAATTTTTATAAATTACAAGAGAATATTTTTTAAGTTGTTGATGATTAGAAGTAAATACAACTGACAGTTGGGTAGCTATAGGTTAAGTATATTAGATTGTTAAGTATATAATCTTAAATTTTTAATAGAAATTTTTAACTTGCCAGAATTCAACTTTGTAAATTCAGAATTGTAGCTAGATAAAATCTCAACTTCGTGTCACATTAATGCAACAATAGTTATTAGTCCTGACAGTATTTAGAGAAGGAACGTTCTATGAGTAGAAAAAATATCATCTCTGGCATATTAATGCTTAAACTTCATATATACTATGATAAAACTAATTCTGTAAAACTTCTATTGAGTAGATACCTGAACTAAGTCTAAGCATTTTACTGTACCAAGAAATCCGTTTTTCAGAAAAGCACTCATATTTCATTCTGACTTAAAAAAATTTTTTTTCCTAGTTGCTATAATGTTCAACTTCCCAGACCCTGCAACAGTAAAGAAAGTGGTTAACTATCTACCTCGTGTTGGCATTGGAACCAGTTTTGGATTGCCTCAAACCAGGTACTGTTTTATATGAAAAAAATATGGAAATAATCTGTAATGATATTTTTCAAATTTGTTTTTAAATACATGGCCTTCTGTTATATGTTTCATTGTAAATGGTTTTTGTTAGTGTATTTTGAGTCAACTGAACGTCTGTCCGAAGAAGCTCAAAAAAGAGGTACAAATGTAAATGAAACTAGTCTGAAAAAAGAAAGCAATCAGTGAACATCAGTGAAAAGGGAAACAAAAACAATAAAGAAAAATCAATGCAATGAAAAATTATTTCTCTGAAAAGATTAATGAGTAATAAATATCTATATAAGGCTTATGACAAAAGACACAAAATGCCAATATCAGAGAAAGAATATCACTACAGATCCTATAGATATTTAAAAAATAAGGAATTATTATGAACAAATTTAGAAGGCAATGGCACCCCACTCCAGTACTCTTGCCTGGAAAATCCCATGGACGGAGGAGCCTGGCAGGCTGGAGTCCATGGGGTCGCTAAGCTGGACATGACTGAGCAACTTCATTTTCACTTTTCACTGTCATGCTTTGGAAAAGGAAATGTCAGTCCATTCCAGTGTTCTTGCCTGGAGAATCCATGGACGGAGGAGCCTGGTGGGCTGCCGTCTATGGGGTTGCACAGAGTCGGACACGACTGAAGCAGCTTAGCAGCAGCAGCAGCAGACAACTTAGATGAATCGGCAGATGCATGAAAGATACAAACTGTAAAATCTCACTAATGAAAGTGAATAGCTTTAATAACTTTATTGAAAATACCTAGCTCAAATGGTTTCACTGGCAAATTCTATCAAATGTTTAATGAAGTGACAGAATTTCTTGGAAAACTCTTACAGATAATAGAAAAGAAGGATAAATTTCCCAAGTAATCCTGTAAGTCAGCATTACCTGAATTCCAAATCCACAAAAAGGCTTTCCCAGAAAGGAAATTAAAGACCATCTGGATTGAAAATGAAGAAGTGAAACTGTCTTTATTAGTATATATACTTAATGTGAAATTACTGAGGAAACTGCAAAAATTTTCAAAAAGGAAAAAAGCTATGAGAACTCATAAACGAATTTACCTATTTTGCAACAAACATACTTTTATTCTTATGTAGCAATGAACAATTGGAAACCGAAATTAAAGTATGGTTTAAATAATATAAAAAATTAAATAACTGGATATATTTGCAAATATATTAAGAATTGTTCACTGAAAACTACAAACACAGTTTAGGAAAATGAAAGAAACCTAAAAATGGAGAATTATACTATACCATGTTCATGACTCAATGTAAGTAAGATATTAGTTTTCTCCAAACAGATCTGTAGGTTCAAAGCAAGCCTATCCAAAATTCTAGAAGACTGTTTTAGAGAAATTGACAAGCTGATTCTAAAATTTAAGTGGAAATGGAAATATCTAGAATTGCTAAGATAATTTTGAAATAGAAAAAGTTGGGGGACATTATCTGATTTCAAGACTTAATATAAAATTACATTCACTAGTAGAGTTTCATATTTTTGTAAAATAGACTTATAGAGCAATGGGATATAATATTGTCCAGAAATAAGCCCATCCATAAATGAGCAATTTGATTTTCAACAAAGGTATCAAGATATGTTGATAAGGAAAGATAGTTTTTTCAACAAAAAAAGAGAAACAAAAAGACAAACAAAAAAAAAAAACCAAAAAAGCCCACCTCACCCTTTTCCTCAAAATGTAACATATTAACTAAAAATGTAACATGTTAGCTCAAATTAACTCAAGTATAAATAACCTAAGCATAAGTGCTAAAGTATAACTTCCTAAAGAAAACAGAGGAGAGGAATCTTTGTGACCTTGTGTTAGGCAGAGACTTCTTAAATAAAATTTTAAGAAACCACTTATTGGCCTTTCATATTAAAAACATTTCGTTTTAAAAGATACTCAGAAAATGATAAGGTATGTTATAGACTGGGTTGAAATATTGGTACAACTTATACATGATAAAGGATTTATATAAAGGATATATAAGAAACTCTTCCATTTAATTATAAGACAAGCAGTCTGTTTGAAAAAAATAGAAGATTTGAGCTGATATGTCAGCAAAGACTAGGTATAAATAGCAAGCACATGAAAAGATACCAAACAACATTAGTCATCAAGGAAATAATGATACCATTTTAAAACCACAGTGAGATCCCATGGCACACCAATTCTTAAAAATGATAATAATAAGAACTAATAAGAATGCAAAGTAACTGGAACTTCACATATTGATGGGAAAGTAAGCAGTTTTGGAATTTCATATTAAATTAACCATACAGTTACCATACCTCCCAGTTCAGTTCAATTCAGTTGCTCAGGGGTGTTCAACTCTTTGTGACCCTGTGGACTGCAGCATGCCAGGCTTCCATGTCCATCACCAACTCCTGGAGTTTACTCAAATTCATGTCCATTGAGTCAGTGATGCCATCCAACCATCTCATCTTTTGTCGTCCCCTTCTCCTCCTGCCCCCAATCCCTCCCAGCATCAGGGTCTTTTCAAATGAGTCAGCTCTTCACATTAGGTGGCCAAAGTATTGGAGTTTCAACTTCAGCATCAGTCCTTCCAAAGAATACTCAGGACTGATCTCCATTTGAATGGACTGGTTGGATCTCCTTGCAGTCCAAGGGACTCTCAAGAGTCTTCTCCAACACCACAGTTCAAAAGCATCAATCGGTGCTCAGCTTTCTTTGTAGTCCAACTCTCACATCCATACATGACTACTGGAAAAACCATAGCCTTGACTAGATGGATCTTTGTTGGCAAAGTAATCTCTTTGCTTTTCAATATGCTGTCTAAGTTGGTCATAGCTGTTCTTCCAAGGAGCAAGCATCTTTTAATTTCATGGCTGCAGTCACCATCAGCAGTGATTTTGGAGCCCTCCCAAAGTAAAGTCTGTCACTGTTTCCACTGTTCCCCATCTACTTGCCATGAAGTGATGGGACTGAATGCCATCACTTAGTTTTTTGAATGTTGAGCTTTAAGCCAACTTTTTCACTCTCCTCCTTCACTTTCATCAAGAGGCTTTTTAGCTCCTCTTCACTTTCTGCCATAAGGGTGGTGTCATCTGCATATCTGAGGTTATTGATATTTCTCCCAGCAGTCTTGAGTCCAGCTTGTGCTTCATCCTGCCCAGTGTTTCTCATGATATACTCTGCATAGAAGTTAAATAAGCAGGGTGACAGTATACATCCTTGACCTACTGCTTTACCTATTTGGAACTAGTCTGTTGTTACATGTCAGTTCTAACTTTTGCTTCCTGACCTGCATACAGATTTCTCAAGAGGCACGTCAGGTGGTCTCAGGTGGTCTAGTATTCCTATCTCCTTCAGAGTTTTCCACAGTTACTTTGGCATGGTCAGAAATAGATGTTTTTCTGAAGCTCTTTCTCTTTTTTTGATGATCCAGGAGATGTTGACAATTTGATCTCTGGTTCCTAAAACCAGCTTGAACATCTGAAAGTTCATGGTTCATGTATTGTTGAAGCCTGGCTTGGAGAATTTTGAGCATTACTTTGCTCGTGTGTGAGATGAGTGCAATTGTGTGGTAGTTTGAGCATTCTTTGGCATTGCCTTTCTTTGGAATTGGAATGAAAACTGACCTTTTCCAGTCCTGTGGCCACTGCTGAGTTTTCCAAATTTGCTGGCATATTGAGTGCAGCACTTTCACAGCATCATCTTTCAGGATTTGAAACAGCTCAACTGGAATTCCATCACCTCCACTAGCTTTGTTCGTAGTGATGCTTTCTAAGGCCCACTTGACTTCACATTCCAAGATGTCTGGCTCTAGATTAGTGATCACATC
>SJYX01016446.1:133244-147748 GCA_006410675.1 Oreotragus oreotragus | reverse complement strand
GTGGATCACAACAAACTGTGGAAAATTCTGAAAGAGATGGGAATACCAGACCACCTAACCTGCCTCTTGAGAAATCTGTATGCAGGTCAGGAAGCAACAGTTAGAACTGGACATGGAACAACAGACTGGTTCCAAATAGGAAAAGGAGTACGTCAAGGCTGTATATTGTCTCCCTGCTTATTTAACTTATATGCAGAGTACATCATGAGAAACGCTGGACTGGAAGAAACACAAGCTGGAATCAAGATTGCCAGGAGAAATATCAATAACCTCAGATATGCAGATGACACCACCCTTATGGCAGAAAGTGAGGAGGAGCTAAAAAGCCTCTTGATGAAAGTGAAGGAGGAGAGTGAAAAAGTTGGCTTGAAGCTCAACATTCAGAAAACGAAGATCATGGCATCCGGTCCCATCACTTCATGGGAAATAGATGGGGAAACAGTGGAAACAGTGTCAGACTTCATTTTTGGGGGCTCCAAAATCACTGCAGATGGTGACTGCAGCCATGAAATTAGAAGACACTTACTCCTTGGAAGAAAAGTTATGACCAACCTAGACAGCTTATTCAAAAGCAGAGACATTACTTTGCCAACAAAGGTACATCTAGTCAAGGCTATGATTTTTCCTGTGGTCATGTATGGACGTGAAAGTTGGACTGTGAAGAAGGCTGAGTAGCGAAGAATTGATGCTTTTGAACTGTGGTGTTGGAGAAGACTCTTGAGAGTCCCTAGGACTGCAAGGAGATCCAACCAGTCCATTGTGAAGGAGATCAACCCTGGGATTTCTTTGAAAGGAATGATGCTAAAGCTGAAACTCCAGTACTTTGGCCACCTCACGCAAAGAGTTGACTCATTGGAAAAGACTCTGATGCTGGAAGGGATTGGGGGCAGGAGGAGAAGGGGACGACAGAGGACAAGATGGCTGGATGGCATCACGGACTCGATGGACATGAGTCTGAGTGAACTCCGAGAGGTGGTGATGAACATGGAGGCCTGGCGTGCTGCGATTCATGGGGTCGCAAAGAGTCGGACACGACTGAGTGCCTGAACTGAACTGAACTGGTTACAGAAACACGTATATTCAAAAGTTATTAAACCATACACTTAAGTTTGGTCGATGTTATTATATTATGCTTTATCTCAGCAAAGATCAGTGAAAAACAGGCTCTGCATGTTTAAAATACCTAAGTTACAGCAGTGCTTATTTTGTAACCATTTTCAAATGTACCATCACTTAATATGTATAATAAATCATTAAACTTTTTATAATTTTGATTGAAATGATTAGGCTTTGCTTTATTATGTCATATTTGTAGCAATTTTTTGTTGATGTCAATATCAAATCCATATGTTAAGGATTTTGCATACAATATATTTAATTAAAACTTTTATCTTTAAACTCTGGTAAATCAGACTTCAGATATTTATTTTGTATAAACATGTGGAGTTAATAACTAGCATTTATATTGTTCAAAGTAACTTAATAACTATGTGAAAGGAATGTTAAAATGCCAAAGCAGCTCTCACAGTACAGGGAATTGGAAGAGTGTCAGGTTATATCTCTTTCCTGTGTGCTAGCCAGTTGCCTGTATTTAAAAAGCAGGATCATTACTGGTTTTATTTCTTAGTAGTTGTTAATTTTCATCAATACAATTCAGTTAGCTAATTTAAGAACTAGGAAGACACTTAACACTGGGATTTTTATATTGATTGAAATGCATTAGCAGCAGAAACTTGCAGTTTAGTTTTAACACACCTAATTTTGTACTGATTTGGGCTATTTTTGATTTGTGTTTATTCAGATTTTTTAGTTAGTATCTTCTTATAAATGCAACTGATATAGAATCAACAGATAATAGCCAAAATATCAGTAGGAGTTCTAGTCATCCTGGGCTAGATGACTTTGTAAGCTGATATACTGCAATGCCCCATGGCAGTAGGACTCTGGTCTGTGCCAAGCCTGCCTTGCCATAGGCTGCTTTTGAATGAGTTCATGACTTTGAGCAATTGATCCTAGATTGAGTGAGGTAGAAGCCCCAATGTCTTCTTATGACCTGCCCTTGATAGTCACAAGCCATCATTTCTGCTATATGTTACTTGTTTCAGGAGAGTTATTAAATACAGCCTAGGCTCCTTGGCAGGAGAATCAAGTTCCTTCTCTTAAAGAGAAAATAGCAAAAAATTTGTGGACATGTAACAGGTTAGAACTTTGCAAAGCAGATTCTTTGAAAAGTTCAATAAAATTGATGTACTTTGCCTAACTCTGAACAGAAGAGGTAACATGAATTACCAAAGTCAGAAATGAAAGAAGGGACTGCAGTGCTGAATATGTAGAAATTAAAAACATTAGCAGGAAAGATCAGCTTACAAATTAAGGCAATTGAGATGAGACGGACAAGTTCCTGGACAGTCAGAGTTGTCAAAACTTACCCAAGAAGAAGTTAAAGCTCTGAATAGACCTGTGACAGATCCATTGGATTAGAATTCAAAACTCTTACTGAAGAGTCAAGGCCCAGATGGGTTAACTGATGAATCTTATTAAATAGATAAGTTAGAAAACTACCAACCTTTCACAAACTCATTCGGAAGATACAGGAAGAAACACTTACCAACTCATTCTGTGAGGCCATCTTTTCCCTAATATCAATGCCAGGCAAAAATGTCACAAGAAAAAACTGTAAACTAATAACCCTAATGAACATACACAAAAATGCTTTACAAAATATTGCCAAACCAAATCCAGCAATATACAGAAAGGATTATAAAGTAGCCATATGGGTTTTATCACATGAACTCAAATTGGTTTAAATCTGAAAATCAGTATTATGCACATAGTTAATAGAATACAGGATAAACAGGTAAGTAGCAGCCACCAAAAAGTCCCATACTTTCCCCATACTGCTGCTGCTGCTAAGTCGTTTCAGTCGTGTCCGATTCTGTGCGACCCCATAGACGGCAGCCCACCAGGCTCCCCCGTCCCCGGGATTCTCCAGGCAAGAACACTGGAGTGGGTTGCCATTTCCTTCTCCAATGCATGAAAGTGAAAAGTGAAAGTGAAGTTGCTCAGTCGTGTCCAACTCTTCGCGACCCCATGGACTGCAGCCCACCAGGCTCCTCCATCCATGGAATTTTCCAGGCAAGAGTACTGGAGTGGGGTGCCATTGCCTTCTCCATTTCCGATGCTACACCATACTTAATGTCTAAGGACTGAATGCTTTGCCCCTGTGGTCAGGAAAGCTAGAATGTCTTCCATTCTCACCACTTCTGTTAACATTACATTGGGGATTTCAGCTTGTGTGATAAGAAAGGAAGGGCTGGAGGGGAAAAGCAAAGGCATCCAGATTAGAAATGTCTTTTTCCTAGATGACAAAGACATGTGCAGTTTTTGCAATGAAAAATGTAAAACAAATGGCTGTTAGAAATTAAAGACAACATCGATAGATGGAAATGTTCCATATTCATGGATCAGAAGGTTCAGTATAAAGATGTCAATTCTCCCCAAATCTATACATTTAATACAATCTCTATCAAAATTTAGTACACTTTCTGGGAGAAATTCAACTGAAATACGATGAATCTAGATTTGCCAGAACAATTTTGAAAAAGAACAAAATTAGAAAACTTAAACTATCTGATTTCAAAAGTTACCATAAAACCACAGTAATCAAAATGTTTGCTATTTATCCAATGATAGGCATATAAGTTAATGAAACTACCTTGAGAAAGTGAAACTACATTGAGAATAAAGAAATAAACTAAACCCTTGTATTTCTGGTCAGTTGCTTTTTAACAAAGTTGCCAACACTTAAATAAATACTTCTATAATGATTGGAAAGTCACATACAAGAAAATGAACATCAACACACTGTTCATAAGAATTAGAAAATGGATATAATCAAAATTTAAAACGTTTGTGCTTTAAATACATCACTTAAATATATGAAAAGGTAAGCCACAGACTGAGAAAATTTTTGTACATCATATATCTCATAAAGGAACTGTATCCAGAATGTATAGAGACCTTTTACAACTTAATATAGGATGAAAGAGGGAACATTTCATGCAAAGATGGGCTCGATAAAGGACAGAAATGCTATGGACCTACAGAAGCAGAAGATATTAAGAAGAGGTGGCAAGAATACACAGAAGAACTGTACAAAAAAGATCTTCATGACAAAGATAATCACAATGATGTGATCACTCACCAAGAGCCAGACATCCTAGAATGTGAAGTCAAGTGGGCCTTAGAAAGCATCACTACGAACAAAGCTGGTAGAGGTGATGGAATTCCAGTTGAGCTATTTCAAATTCTGAAAGATGATGCTATGAAAGTGCTACACTCAATATGCCATCAAATTTGGAAAACTCAGCAGTGGCCACAGGACTGGAAAAGGTCAGTTTTCATTCCAATCCCAAAGAAAGGCAATGCCAAAGAATGCTCAAACTACCACACAATTGCACTCATCTCACATGCTAGTAAAGTAATGCTCAAAATTCTCCAAGCCAGGCTTCAGCAATACGTGAACCGTGAACTCCCTGATGTTCAAGCTGGTTTTAGAAAAGGCAGAGGAACCAGAGATCAAATTGCCAACATCCGCTGGATCATGGAAAAAGCAAGAGAGTTCCAGAAAAACATCTATTTCTGCTTTATTGACTATGCCAAAGCCTTTGACTGTGTGGATCACAATAAACTGTGGAAAATTCTGAAAGAGATGGGAATACCAGACCACCTGACCTGCCTCTTGAGAAATCTGTATGCAGGTCAGGAAGCAACAGTTAGAACTGGACATGGAACAACAGACTGGTTCCAAATAGGAAAAGGAGTACGTCAAGGCTGTATATTGTCACCCTGCTTATTTAACTTATATGCAGAGTACATCATGAGAAACGCTGGACTGGAAGAAACACAAGCTGGAATCAAGATTGCCGGGAGAAATATCAATAACCTCAGATATGCAGATGACACCGCCCTTATGGCAGAAAGTGAAGAGGAACTAAAAAGCCTCTTGATGAAAGTTAAAGAAGAGAGCGAGAAAGTTGGCTTAAAGCTCAACATTCAGAAAACTAAGATCATGGCATCAAGTCCCATCACTTCATGGGAAATAGATGGGGAAACAGTGGAAACAGTGTTAGACTTCGGGGGGCTCCAAAATCACTGCAGATGGTGACTGCAGCCATGAAATTATAAGACGCTTACTCCTTGGAAGAAAAGTTATGACCAACCTGGATAGTATATTCAAAAGCAGAGACATTGCTGTGCGACCCCATAGACAGCAGCCCACCAGGCTCCTCTATCCACGGGATTCTCCAGGCAAGAATACTGGAGTGGGTTGCCATTTCCTTCTCCGTTACACTTACTAGTATGGCTATAATCAAATTCAAACATCAATCATTGTTGGAAAGTATAATGGAAGCCCATTTGGCAGTTTCTCAGAAAGTTGAAGTCAGCGTACAGCCCAAGAGTTTCACTCCTAGTAATTTACCCCAAAAAAGGACAACCATATGTTTATCAAAGACATGTACATGAATGTTCCTAGTAGCATTTTTCGTAATAGCTAAAAAGTAAAATAATTTAAATGTCCATCAGTTGGTGAATGAATTTTTAAAATGTGGTGTATTCTGTATTCATACAATGGAATATTACTTAGCAATCAAAAGAAATGAACTGCTTACACATGCTGCCACAGTCTTCAATCTGAAAAACATTATGGTTAATGAAAGAAGCCTAATGCAAAAGATTACATGATGTGTGATTCCATTTGTCTGAAATGTTCAGAAAAGGCCAGTTCATACAGGTAGAAGCGGATTGATAGTTGCTTAGAGCTAGGCAACCCACTCCAGTGTTCTTGCCTGGAGAATCCCGGGGACGGGGGAGCCTGGTGGGCTTCCGTCTATGGGGTCGCACAGAGTCGGACACGACTGAAGCGACTTTGCAGCAGCAGCAGGGGTAGAATTAAGCGTTAGTTCCAGATAGGCACAAGGCAACTTTTTGTGGTGATCAAAATGTTCCAAAATATATTGTGGTGATAACTGCACAACTCTAGAAATTTACTTTAAAAACATTGAATAATACACTTGCATGCATAAATTTTATGGTATGTAAATTACACCTTTGTAAATGGAGCTTGAAAAAAAAAGTTATCTTGTCCTTTGTGGTAGGAAGAACTATGGCAGGATACTTCTCTGAGATTCTGGGCTCCAAATGTAGTATTTAATCCTGCCGCCTATTTCCCACTGCCACTTAGTGCTGATCCGCTGTGTCCTTTGTATTTATATTACATTAAGAAAATAGAAAGCTTGGTATATTGTTAGGGTATAAAAAAAATAGTTTCCCTTACCTTGATCCAAACCCATGAATAGACAACTGAAGAGTGAATCCTCTTTCCTCTGTTACAATAGGTATGAAAAACATGATGTTTAAATTATAATGTACAAATGTGTTAACTTTAAGAGATGACTATAAAAACTGATAAAGATGTGTATACAATTTTATATGTATTTCTTAGTAACTATGATAGCTCTTATACCACTAAAGCAGTGAATTATTAATCATACTGTTATAAATCAATTTATAGAGCTAGATATTATAATGGTTTTGTAATGACAGCTTACCTTAATGAACAGAACATGGATGATAGACCTGTGGCTCATCCAAATCATTTGTTTAAGCATTAATTGTAGATTGAAACACCTCTAGTGTTCATTAATATAAATACATCAATTTGAATGAGCCCAGAAGTCACGATTTATTATTGATATAACTAATCTTGAGTTTAAATTGATTCCACATCAAATTCTTTTTCTTGCAGGCGTATCTCATTAGCTAGTCCACGTCAACTTTTTAAAGCTTCTAACATGACCCAGCGATGGCAGCACAGGGAGATTTCAAACTTTGAGTATTTGATGTTTCTCAACACAATAGCAGGTAATTTAAGCCTATATGCTGATTTATTTCAAATGATAAGTTATTAATTGTGCTGTTAGATTATTTTGAGTATTCATATGAATGGAGTCATTCTATGTAAAGCTGAAAGTATAAGCAACATACAAAGTGGGGAAAAAATGAAATATAGCTAAAGAACAATTATTAGTGTATTGTGTGTGTAGATGTATTCATAAAGGTATGATGAAAATGAAAACTAAAAAGATTGTGTGGAGACGTTCATTATCAAAGATTTTCTCTCATTTTGAGGAATTAGCAGTCAATTCACAGGGACGTTTTTGACAGTTTCTGAACAAATGAGCAATATCAGTTGGATGCAGTGTGAAGGAGAAAGAAGGGTGCAGAGAGTCTAGGTAGAGAGCAAAAGTTAGGAGACAGTTACACATAAACAGTAATGAGGGCCTGCATTAGAAAGGTGACAGTAGGAATTAAAACAAAGGATTAGATAACACAAGAATTTACAAGGTTCAAACCATCTGCCATCCAGCAGACTGAATGCTGGGAGTGAATGAGAAGAAAGTGTCAGAAAAGACTTCCAGGCTTCTGTTCTAAATCATGGGGGAAACCGTGGTGCTATTAAAGGAAAAAGAAGGAAAAAATTTGATCTAGAGAAAGATGATGATTTTACTGCGCTAGCAAGGCATACAATATATCATAAGGAGATGCTGAAGTATAGAGGGCATTTCGAACTTAGAGAAAGGACATTGGGTTTCATCTGCATAGAGAGATGCATAGAGACTAATCACCAAGAGATAGAGATGAGATTACCAAGCCAGATGATGCAGAAAGCAGTGAGATAAGGTCTGAAGACTGCTGTTGAGCAGGACAAAAAGAGAGAGGAGAGTTGTTAAGGAAGAGAAGAAGATCAGTGATCCCAGAAATTGTAGACTTAGTAGGAGAGCTAAGTTGAAACAAATGGCTTGAGATATACCGGGAGAGGGAGAGGGACAAGTGTAGGCCTCTGTATCAAGTGTGATTCAGAGGTGAGGGGGAATTCAGAATGAATACAGGTCATGCCTTAGGCCTTTGCGTCTCAGCACTTACAGGTTACTTTATAGGAGTTCATTTTCAAAATAAGGAAAAAGGTTTAAGGACTGAATGGTTGGAGATTAAATGAGAACCTTAGGTATAGATTGGGCTTTCCTGGTGGCTCAGAAGGCAATGGCACCCCACTCCAGTACTCTTGCCTGGAAAATCCCATGGATGGAGGAGCCTGGTGGGCTGCAGTCCATGGGGTCGCAAAGAGTCGGACGCGACTGAGCGACTTCACTTCCACTTTTCACTTCCATGCATTGGAGAAGGAAATGGCAACCCACTCCAGTGTTCCTGCCTGGAGAATCCCAGGGACGGGGAGCCTGGTGGGCTGCCGTCTATGGGGTCGCACAGAGTCGGACACGACTGAAGCGACCTAGCAGCAGCAGATGGTAAAGAATCTGCCTATAATTATTCAGGAGACCCCAGGTCAATTCCTGGGTTGGGAAGTTCCCCTGTAGAAGGGATAGGCTACCCACTCCAGCATTCTTGGGCTTCCCTGGTGGCTCAGGACAGTAAAGAATCTGCCTGTAGTGCAGGAGACCTGGGTTCCATCCCTGGCCTGGAAAGATCCCCTGGAGGAGAGCATGGCAACTCATTCTAGTATTCTCACCTGGAGAATCCCCCCGGACAGAGAAGCCTGGTGGGCAACAGTCATAGGATTACAAGGAGTTGGACACGACTGAGCGACTAAGCACAGGCATTCCATAGTTATATATTGAATTTAACTTAATTAACAAGAGTCTGTTGACAGTGAGCCGGTATGTACTCTATTATTGTAGGTACAATAAACTTGATTATTTAAGCATATAGGATAGCAAAAGGATTTTATTGTTGACTGTTGATAAGATCTCAATCAGAAGGAGAGAAAAATGTAAGAGAAAAGGGATATCAAAATAGGCTGCTTTTTGCTATTAAGTTCATTTATTTTTTCTGGGAGAAATTAAAACTGACAAATATGAAGTGTGATAATTACATCTGAATTAAAATTATCCTATTGTTCATATTTTGTAAGACTGTTTCCAAGACAGTCAAGGAAGAACTCTGTTACTCTAATAGGCCTCAAGCTCTTGATGAATAGAATGGAATAAAATGTTAAAAACATCAAATCACAAGGAAGGCTTAGATGCCGAGAATCTGTGTGGAGAGCTAGCGTAATATTGAGCTGTATTGATGTGACATCTGTATACATTTGAGAAGCTGTATTGATATGACATCTGTATACATTTGAGAAGCTGTATTGATATGACATCTGTATACATTTGAGAACTGGGAAAGAAAGAAGGGGATAGAATACGCTGAAAGGGAGGAATTCAAGCAATACTTGTCTCCCTTGCATGTTAGCCATAACAGTTTGCTCACATTAAATCTAGCTAAATGTAGGTTATAGACTAATAAAATGGTGGAGGCAGCGTTTTCACTCTGGAAACAGTGATGTCACCTACTGAGCCTGCCTCCCTAAAGTGGTGATATTCAGAAAGCTGCTCTTTCTACATGGCTGGGCCACTTCACCCTTTGCTTTATTCATATTGTTAATAGACCCAAATGTGTCATTGAATGTCTTTGATTTAGAAGAAACATAGAAGATTGTGTGGCATCATTTGGGAATTCAGTAAGCAGCCTCGATGATGCCATGAATTATATTCAAAGGGCATAGAATTTGAAAGCTTTCACAGGAATTTCAGAGTTATTTAGAATAACCTCATCATTTTACAGGTGACTAATGAATGCCCACAGGGGTTAAGTCACTTGAACTTGGTTTATTAGTTGGTTGGTTGATTGGTTAGTTAATTAATGGCAGAGAAAGGATTCTGGTTTTGAAAAACTCTGATGTGATAGGAAATTGTTTTTTAAATTCTTAGTGAAGATTATTTTTTTGGTTTCAACTAATAAAAATAGTTGTGGAATTTATAAGAACATTAGCATGGGTACAGAGTATCTAGATTTAACTATAGTTCAGCCATTGCTAGTTCCATGATTTGGGGCAAGTTACATAAACTTTTGTGCCTCAATTTTCTATTTGTAAAATGGGGTGATCCTAATTTCATAGAGTTATTGTGAAAAATAAATGAAATAATGAATAAATGATAGTACTGGGAACAGTGTTTGGCACTCAGAAATTGTTGTTCTTGTTATTTTTAATAAAATATATTCCAGAATGTTTATCATCTTATTATTCTACATTAAGAATGACTTTTTTCCCTCTTCCAGGACGGACTTACAACGACTTAAATCAGTATCCTGTCTTTCCATGGGTCATTACTAATTATGATTCGGAAGAACTGGATCTTACTTTGCCAAGTAACTTCAGAGATTTGTCCAAGGTAATTTCTTAGTTCATCTGAAATACTATGTATCAAATATTATATATTATCTTGCATATTAAAAAAATCTGATTATATTTATTTTCACAACACTTAAAAAAAACTTTTTAATATTATAACTTTAATATATTTGTCTTTTAAATGTATTTTCATTATTCTCAAATTTAAAACAGAGAAATTTAATATGCATGATAACCTTGATGGCAATTAAATTTTGAATTCCACAAATTCAGCGCTTAAACCTTTCTTGGCTTATCAGTGAATACAGAATGCTTCTTTCTCATCTCCACACTTTGCTTCCTCTGCCTTGAATATTCGTCTCTGCTCTCTGAATGGCTGACCCTCTCAGCCCTTCAGGAACACTACCTCATAGAGACTGTTACTGATCCCTTCCTCTTGTCAGAGCATCTAAAATGACCTGCATTTCACATATTCTTCTACCTCATTGTTTTGGTTCTTCTTGTGTCATTGTTCACTATTATTTCCCTCTTGCCAAGTATCGAGTGTGTATTATTAAATACAATATATGTATTAAGTGAATTAAATAATAAAATATACATGGCATTTCCTCCCAGTTCTAAAAAATTAATTTTAACTGTATTACATTTTAAAATGTGAAACACATACAATAAAAAAAAAAAACTGCCCCTAATTTACCACATATCAATAAGTAATAATTACCTTATACACAATGGTTATTATTTAAACATTTCTCATATCTTCAAGTATCATTAGGAATTTTCCTTTTCTGTCATAAACTACCAATAAATGGAATATCCTGAATCATTTTGTGATTAAAAAATGAGCTTATATGCCTCTTTTTTTCTTTTTGACTTTTTATAATGGAGAATTCCAAGCATATACAGAAGTAGACCAATCAGAATAATAATAAGTAGACAAAACAGGTACATTCTCACGTATCAGTCACTGTACTTCAGTAATTATCACCTTGTAGTTCCTCTTGTTTTATCTTTACTCAATTTCTCTCCCCTTTCCCATATTACTTTGAAGCAAATTTCAGACATCATATCATTCCATTCATAAATATGTCAATATATACTTTTAAAAACTTTTCAGAGCACAACCATAATACCATTAGTAAACTTAAATATATTAACATTACTTTGTTAATATCGTCAAATACCCAGTAGCCTTTCAAAATTGTATTTAGTTTGTTTATTCCCGTCAGGATACAGACAAGAACCACACATTGCAATTAAGTCTTTTTATTCTGTGGAGTTCTCTTTCATCTTCCCCCCCCCAACCCCTGATTTTTTAGTTGAAGAAGTATATTGTCTGGTAGATTTTCTCATAGTGTGGATTTTGCTTATTGCATCTGTGTGGCATAATCTACAGGTTTCTTTGTCTCCTATATTCCTTGTAAATTGGTAGCTGATTCCAGAGTTTTATAGAATTCAGATTAGTTTTTGTTTTTGTTTTTGTTTTTTTTCGCAAAACTGCTTCATAGGAAACTTTTGCACTCTTCTGTCTAAGGACGTGTAATATATACTTTGCTATTTTTATGAATTTATTTATTTTGGCTGTGCTGAGTCCTCGTTGCTGCGTGGGCTTTTCTCTAGTTGCGGGAAGCGGGGGCTGCTCTTTTTCTGGTTCCTGGGCTTCTCATTGCAGTGGCATCTCTAGTGCAGCAGGGCTCTAGGGCACAAGGGCCGCAGTAGTTGATGCACACGGGCTGGGTAGTTGTGACTCCCAGGCTCTGGAGCACAAGGAGCATAGTTTTGGTGCTTGGGCTTAGTTGCCCCACAGCATGTGGGATCTTCCTACACCAGGGATCGAACCTGTGTCTCCTGCATCTGCAGGCAGATTCTTCATCACTGAGCCAGCAGGAAAGCCCCTCTAATTTACTTTTCTTTTGTCATATTTAACGCCAGAACTCATGAGTTCAGTAGGCATTGCAAAATCCTGGTATTTAAATTCTATCACTTTTATTTCATGTATTATTTGGAACCATTTTCTAAAGAGATGACATCCCTTCATCGGTTATTAAGTTTTTCAATGGTGCATAACATTGGAAACGCAGGATAAACGTTTCTTTTTATATACCAGTTTTTAAAACAATGAATTGGTTCCCAGCACCCCCCCAATGAAACCTAATTAAAAAATATTTGTCTTTATGAATTTGTACACAAAACTGAAGTGTTTTTGATGTTTCGACCCACTGCAGTTAGTATTTTCATTGATGATCACTTGTTCCTGCTTTTGATCATGGGGGGTTTCTTCAGGTTGTTCCTGCGTTGTTTTGATACAATCTTAGTAGTCTGAAAACTTCCATGCTCTCTGATACAGCAAGGTGCTTTAGGCTTAACCCCCACATTTTCTGGCCCAGTTCTAGTGTTTAGTATCATTTATTTCTTTAAGGCACCCCAGTGGGAGTCCTTCTACATGGAAATGTATGTGAAGCACGCAGTTTGGTCCATTGTCCTTGTTGCTGCAGGTGCGTGCTCATCGCGCAGTCGTGTTCGACTCTGCAGCTGTAGCCTGTCAGGCTCCTCTGACCATGGGATTTTGCAGGCAAGAGTACTGGAGTGGGTTGCCATTTCCTATTCCAGGGTTGCTGCCGGATTTGTCTTTGTTTCTAGCCCCTTCAGAAAGACCTAGGAAAGAAAAACTAAGATGAAATATTTCATGAGTTGAAACTGATTCCTCCAATTAAATTTAGGAGCATGAAAAATTTAGAAGCAAAAAATATTCCTTTAGTGTAAAAGGAACACTGTACCCCTGTTCCCATCTGTTCAGATGGTCAGAAAGTCCAGTCTTTTTCCTAAAACTCTTAGAAATTTCTACCAATACCTGAAGAACGTTTATATATTCTACAAATCTAACCTGGAGGTTCTTTGCTGCCTTTCCCCTGCCTGTTCCCCGACCCGCTGTTGTTCCGTTATCCTTCTAGGTCACTCTGGAGTTCTCAGAACGTGAGACTTCTTCCTTCCAAGATTATACATAGTCCCGTCTCTTAACTCTTTCAAATCTGTTTCAGGCTTTAGTGAAGTATTTAAGTAAAGATTTACTGAGTACCCAATCACATCAGAAGTACAGGCTCTGAGCAATTTATAGTCTCAGTCTGAGGATCACTGCCTGCTCTCTGCAGACTACCACAAGATAGGTTCTAATTTACTTACATATCCACTGTCCTCCATGTGGAATCCAAGGATTTCCCCTTTTTTGATGTCAGAGGAAGAGTGTTCCCTTCTTTGCCTGTCTCAGGTGTACCATCTTGTCCTGGCTTGATAACATTAGGAATGTCCAGGAGTAACTTCATCTGTAGGCACAGGGTACACTTTGATTCTCCACACAGTCTAGTTGAAGTAGTCACCAGAGGTGTCAGCACGAAGGTCAACATTTTCGTCATGACAAACAGTGGTGTTTAGGTCCTAGCCTTCGCCTGTTTGATCAGCACCTCCTCTGCCTCTGCCCCATATCTTTGCTGTAGTCATCTGATCCTATATTGCTTCATGTTCTCTTTCACCTTTTGTGCCTCTGCTGTTGCTGTTCCCATCATCAAAAATTTTGTACTTGTGCGGTACTCTCCATATTCTTCTTTTCTAATGCATTATGTAATTTATTATAATTTTACATTTTCTTCTCTATTAATAGAAAGATTTAGTTTTTTAATTTCTATATTTTTGGTGCCTGGTATAGTACTTTAGTTCAGCTCAGTTCAGTTCAGTCACTCAGTTGTGTCCAACTCTTTGCAACCCCATGAACTGGAGCACACCAGGCCTCCCTGTCCATCACCAACTCCCAGGGTCTACCCAAACCCATGTCCATCGAGTCGGTGATGCCATCCAACCTTCTCATCCTCTGTCATCCCCTTCTCCTCCTGCCCTCAATCTTTCGCAGCATCAGGATCTTTTCAAATGAACTTAGTACTTAGGTATAGTACTTAGAACTAAGAAATTGTTCAGTTCAGTTTAGTCGCTCAGTTGTGTCTGACTCTTTGCAACCCCATGAACTGCAGCACACCAGGCCTCCCTGTCCATCACCAACTCCCGGAGTTTACCCAAACTCATGTCCATTGAATTGGTGATGCCATCCAACCATCTCATCCTCTGTCGTCCCCTTCTCCTCCTGCCCTCACTCTTTCCCAGCATCAGGGTCTTTTGAAATGAGTCAACTCTTCCCATCAGGTGGCCAAAGTATTGGAGTTTCAGCTTCAGCGTCAGTCCTTCCAATGAACACCCGGGA
>SJYX01016446.1:77176-129777 GCA_006410675.1 Oreotragus oreotragus | reverse complement strand
AGTAGTCATGTATGGATGTGAGAGTTGGACTGTGAAGAAAGCTGAGCGCCGAAGAATCGATGCTTTTGAACTGTGGTGTTGGAGAAGACTCTTGAGAGTCCCTTGGACTGCAGGGAGATCCAACCAGTCCATTCTGAAGGAAATCAACCCTGGGATTTCTTTGGAAGGAATGATGCTAAAGCTGAAACTCCAGTTCTTTGGCTTCCTCATGCAAAGAGTTGACTCATTGGAAAAGACTCTGATGCTTGGAGGGATTGGGGGCAGGAGGAGAAGGACGACAGAGGATGAGATGGCTGGATAGCATCACGGACTCGATGGATGTGAGTCTGAGTGAACTCCGAGAGATGGTGATGGACAGGGAGGCCTGGCGTGCTGAGATTCATGGTGTCGCAAAGAGTCAGACATGACTGAGCCACTGAACTGAACATAACAAGTATTGATAAAGATTTGGAGAAATTGTAACCCATGTGCACTGCTGGTGGGAATGTAAACTTGTAAATCTGATGTGGAAGAAAGTATGGCAGTTCTTTCAAATTAAAAAAGGAACTACCTTAAGGTCCAGTTAGTCTGCTTTTTAACTATAATTTCATTGATTTCTGATGATCCGAGTCTGTGTCGTAAGATCCAGTTAGTCTGCTTTTTAACTATAATTTCAGTTATTTCTGACCGTGCCGGGTCTGTGTCGCTGCGCGGACTTTCTGCAGTTGCAGTGAGCGGTGGCTGCCCTGTAGGTGCGGTGTGCAGTTTCTCACGCGCAGTGGCCTCTCTTGTTTTGAAGCATGTGCTTCAGTGGTTGTGGCACCTAGGCTCTAGAGCACAGGGTCAGTAGTTTATCGCAGGGGCTTAGTTGCTCTGTAGCATGTGGGGTCCTCGCAGATCAGGGATGGAACACGCATGTCCTGCATTGGCAGGCAGATTCTTTACCCCTGAGCCCCAGGCAAGACCCCAGCTATTCCAGTTTTGAGCATGTACCCAAGAGAATAGCTGAGACTTGAAGATGTATTTGTATACCCATTTTCATATTTTAGGACGTATTACTTACAGTAACCAAAAAATGGAAGCAGTCCAAGCATCCATTGATGGATAAGTGGATAAACCGAAGGTGGTACACATACACAGTGGAATATTGTTCACCCTTTTCCAGGGAGGGACCTCTGACACGTGCTGCAGTGTGGATGCACCTTGACGGCATTATGCTAAGTGAAACAAGGCATTCACAAAAGGACAACTGTTGTATGATTTCACTCAGATGAGGCATTTAGAAGAGTCAGTCTCATAGAGTTAGTAGTAGAATGCTGGTTGCCAGGGCCTGAGTGTGTTGTGAGGAATGGAGACTTCTTTAATGAGTGTAGAGTCTCAGTTTTGCAAAATGAAACAAGTTCTGGAGATGGAAGGTGGCGATGGTTGCCTGACAGCCTGAGTGTACTGAATGCCACTGAACTGTACACTTAAAAGTGGTTAAAATGATGAATTTCATGTTATGAATATTTTATCACAATTTAAGAAAAAAAGAAAAAGGAGGCCAGTAAGAGGAGAAAAAAGAGTTGGTGAGTTAACTAAACACAGAGTAGAAGTTTGAAAAAGCACCTGCATGTTTCTGCTTTTGCTTCTTCCCTTTGACCTCCTTGAGAACATGCCCTGGTTAACTAGCTGCAGGGTCAAGACTGACATGTCGAGGATGGCTGAGCTGTGCCAGCTAAGGCCAGCCCACACCAGGCAGCCCTCAGCTGACCACAGACTCAGGCGCAGGCATAGCCAAGAGCAGCCAGATGTGGCCCAGATCAGCAGAAGTTTCCTGGTGCCCCATTGACTGTGAGGAATAATAAATGGAGAAATGTTTTCTTGTTGTTTTGTTTTTTTAATGGGGGGGAGGGAGGAGAGTTTTTTAAAGAAAACAAAAAAAGGATAGTCTTACTTACATTTAGGTGCTGTATTTGTTCTAAAACCCTGTGTATTTCACTGGAACCTGTAGAACTCTCTTGTCTAATAAAAATGAGGACTGTATTTGACTTGTGTCGTGAACCATGCAGTAGGTCCATAGTAAACACTGGACAGCTGTTTAATTCTCAGGCTGTTACATCCCACTGTCTCTCCTTTATTTGAATTTTATGTGTGGGAAAGTAAAAATCTTATTTTTCATTAAGTTGTTAAAATATAAAATTTGCTTCACAAAATAAATTAAATATATACCCTTTCTCGACATCTAGAAGAACTCCTTTCTTTTCCTTAAACTCAGTCCTCCAGTTTGAACTTCTGTGTAAGCACATAGCTTAAGAGGCTTTGTGCTTTGGGCGGCTTTTTGTAGGCTCTTTAAGGCACAGTGAGTAGTTGGATGGATTGTGGACCAGGAGCATGTTCACATCTGAATGGAACAGGCTATAATGGTGATAGGTGGGAGGCTGTTTGATTTTCCTGCTGAGGTTGTATTTCTCTCATCTGCTGTCGCTGGACTGAACAAGCACTCCTACCCCCTTGCCATGTCCTACCACTTCTTGCCAAAGGTCTGTTCACTGACCCTTATCTTTGTTCTCTATTCCACTAACAGTCTTACATGCCCAGAAGAAAGCCTTAAAAACAGTTTTTTTGAAGTAGGCCCTATGAATTTTTTCATTATGAGAATCCAATGAAATGGTATCAGCAAAATGCAGTTATTACTTGCCAGCTAAACAGAATCCTTTATTAAAATTGAATCTTATTTGTATGTTACAGCTGTTTCTAAGGAACTTGCCAAGTAGTTTTGCTGGATGTGTAAAATGCTGTTTTAACTAATGCCTTTATAACTTATCTCTGTATGTGATAAATAAGGTATTTTAATGCCCCACTAAAGGACCAATAGTTATTTTGCTTTTTTAAATTTTGTTAGATTATTAGTAAGAAAGGGAGGGGAGTTCAGAACCAAAGCAAAAGAGTCATTTTCATTACCATCTATCCATAAATGTCCATATCCAGTATACAGGGACATAAAAATATCATTTTTTTTTGATTTAGTGCCTTTAATTGTAGGAGTATCCATTTTTATATTATAAGAGATTTTGTGAAAGAATTGCTTTTTGTGCTGACAAAGGAATATTTATAAAAAGTGTTTTCGCCAAGAGCTGAACAGCACATATTGTATAGCCAACAGTAGTGTGATTAGCAGAGCTGGAAGAAGTTGGGAGCTCTAATACTCAACCGCATAAGTTACAACTAACATCTCCTCTCCTATAAAGCAGCAGTAATTCAAATGCTACAAAAGTCTTTCAAGTTCATGAAAATGGAATTCTACTCATACTAATTGTTTTCATAAACTATTGATGGAAATAAGTGAGTTTGGACTTATATTATTTTAAGTAAAATAATCAAGCATATATGATATTTGAAAATTGTACTCTGTGTATATAAAATTGTTTATAAATTGTATCTCATTCCTATTGATATTAAGGTCTGCCACAGTGTTTCCAGTGTGATTCCATTTTCAAGTTATCTGTTTATAGACATATTTTCAGGAGTGTGTTACATACATAAAATGAGCTGTATCTATAAGAAAAATGATAATAATAGAATTATTTGCTTGGAGAAGGAAATTGCAACCTCCTCTAGTATTCTTGCCTGGAAAATCCCATGGACAGAGGAGCCTGGCGGGCTGCAGTTCATGGCGTTGTAAAGTGTCAGACATGCCTGAGTGTGCATGCACACACACATACACTCTCACACACAAATGTGCACGCACACGTGCACTCTCTCTCTCTCTCTCTGCATTATGAGGAGATACCATAGGCGTGCCTTCTAGTTCTGCATTCAGAGCTGGTTTGAAGGTGTCATCTACTTAGTATGAATAGAATGCTAGATTTCTAATTTAAAAAGTAGATATACAACATATATGCACATATACAACTGAATTACCTTGCTGTGCACTTGAAACATTGTTAGTCAACTATACGTCAATAAAATACATATATTAAGACAAAAAATATTAGAATTATATGGAAGTTTTCCCATAGTATACATTTAGCAAATACTGCTGCTGCTGCTGCTGCTAAGTCACTTCAGTCATGTCTGACTCTGTGCGACCCCATAGACAGCAACTCACCAGGCTCTCCCATCCCTGGGGTTCCTGGGATTCTCCAGGCAAGAACACTGGAGTGGGCTGCCATTTCCTTTTCCAATGCATGAAAGTGAAAAGTGAAAGTGAAGTCGCTCAGTTGTGTCCGACTCTTAGCAACCCTATGGACTGTAGCCCACCAGGCTCCTCTGTCTATGGAATTCTCTAGGTAAGAGGACTGGAGTGGGTTGCCATTTCCTTCCCCTTAGCAAATACTATGATTTGTTTTAGTAAACTTGTGAAATCGAAGAAAACATTGTGTGCAAAGCTTAACTTAAATCATAAACAGGTCTTATCCTCATTCTTAAGTGGATAATATAGCCTGACTAGCTTTTTAAAATGAATTATTTATGCATATTTATGTCCATTTTATGTCCCCAAAGTTTTGATACGAAACTACAATTTTATTTGGTAATCTTGTCCATGTTTTACAGGAATTCTCTTTCTGAAGCTGAATTAATGTAATTAACAGCCTTTCTTCTGTATTATTTTTCTAATCATTCTCTTTAGAAAGAAAAGTTCTGAGACGGATAATGTAAAAAATGTCCTTATGAAGGAATTCAATTTTATATTCCTTGTAATAATTGCAATGTAATATTGTCAATCTGTTAAGATCAAATCTATTTTAGTTTGAAAATGTAAGGAAAATTTATTATTTTCTTCTATTGAGAAACTCCTCATTTAACATAATGCTTTAATCTTTTAAAGCTGAAAAAAAGTAGAAATCGGTTTTGAAGTTGTTTTTTTCCTCCAGTTTCCCTGTTGTTTCATCACCAGTCTAAAATTCTGACTGATGTGAAGACAGATCTAACCATGCATAAACTTTGGAGTGACATTAATCCATATTTTATAAATACAGGTTGAGTTTAGTTTTATATTTTGACAGCCTCTTTGAAAGAGACAAGAATATTTTCTTTTTGTCTTTTCTTTATAAGAAGTTATAATCAGGGCTAGGAATATATTTACAAAATGTCATACCATAAAAACAAATTATAATCGCTGTTGTTTCAGTATCAGAGATTTCATGGTGGATTAATAAGATTTTTTTGTGCTGTTTTTACTTTTTTTCCTTAGTAGTAGATTGTGTAAGCCAGTTTGCTAAGTGAGGAAAGTGAAAATAATCAGGTGCAATCATTTCTCTTCTAATTGATGAAGATAGTTATTTTGGAATATTTAATGTATATACCTGGATGAAAGTGAAAGTGAAGGGGGGGGCAGTGAAAGTTGCTCAGTCTTGTCCAACTCTTTGCAACGCCATGGACTATACAGTCCATGGAATTCTCTAGGCCAGAATACTGGAGTGGATAGCCTTTTCCTTCTCCAGGGGATCTTCCCAACCCAGGGATTGAACCCAAGTCTCCCTCTTTGCAAGCAGATTCTTTACCAGCTGAGCCACAAGGGAAGCCCAAGAACACTGGAGTAGGTAGCTTATCCCTTTTCCAGTGGATCTTCCTGACCTAGGAATCAAACTGGGGTCTCCTGCATTGCAGATGGATTCTTTAGCAACTGAGCTATCAGAGAAGTCCATATACCTGGATGTCTATTCCAAAAAACAAGTATTTTGTTAGATTGAAATGCAGTAGATAGACCAAACAATTTCCAAATGAAATCTTGCAAATGAAAACTCAGCTATAAGAACATCCCACTTTGGAGTATATTACATATATTAATTCTTTTAACCCCTCACAAACACCTTCTAAGATAGGTAGTATCATTACTGTCTTTTACAGGAGCAGAAACTGATACACCGTGAGGTTAAACCAGCTGTACAAAGTCACACGGATGGTGGATAGAACCAGAGTCTAAACACTGTGCAGTTCACAGCGCTGTGTGTGTGTGTGTGTGTGAACTGCTGTGTGTGTGTGTGTGTGCTGGGTTATGATTTAAAATGACAAATTTCTTGCTATGAATTTTGGCCCAGAAGCTTGGGAAACACTGCAGTATGCTGTACTGCTTTCTATGCTTGGCATCAATTGCTGAGTCTGTTTTAATGTTATTTTATCAAGTTGCTTCTTACCTCTTATGCTGAAGTGCACGGTAAGGTGCAACCAGCATGCTATTGCTCGAAACGTGCTTTTCCCAGTTGCTGCCTCCTGGTGTGTTTGTCCCAGGTTATGTCTCCAGCTTTTTGACCAAACCTGTTTTATGGAAAAGATGAATGTTTGGTTAACTCTAGAGAATACCTGATGTTTCCTGAGCATTCATTTTCTTTTTAATTTAATGATTGTTTATTGAGTAATAGTGTACCAGGGACTCTTAGTTTCTGGAAATTAGATAGTCTTCTAAGTTACTGTTCTACTGGAAAATAAACTGAAGGTTGGTAAGGGGGAAAGCAGGAATGGTCAAACTATAATCAGTAGTTTATAATGGTCAAGCTATAATCTATATTTGTTAGAGCATACATACTTCAAATGAAGGAAAATGCTGCAAAAGTTCAAGGTAGAGGGATAAGAAAAATCATGCATTTTTAAAACTTCAGAATGTAAGCACAGTGTGAGTTGTTATTTTGCTTAAGAATCAAGAAAAGCAAATTGCTCTACTCTGGATCAAAGTGTTTCTAAAGAGTAAATTATGAAATAAATGAAGAGATCTGAATAAGGTTGTCCTAAATTTATTTACTTGCTGATTAGTTGCTGTTGTTCATCCTTGTATTTATTGTGTTTTTTTTTTCTCTCTTTAAAGCAAAAGTAGATGATTTCCCCCATCCTTGTCTCCTTCATATCTTCTACCATCTGGTTGTATATTTTTATATGTGAGATGTTTCTCCTAACACACACACATAATATACAGCATTCATCCTGACCTGGAATTGACTACCGGACATTTAACTGTTGTTGATCAGACAGCACTTCTTTATCTCTTTAAATTTTAAGTGCTGTTTCTGACAAATGCCAGTCCTTTTAGTGGGCTCTGCAGCAGAGACACTGGGAATCAATATACCATCTAGATGTCACAGAGGGAGAAGAACGCTCTTTTGGTGGGGAGGGGAATACTGTTTTTAAATGATGGGCAGTATAACTTTTAATTATTTTTCTATGTTTTGGGCTTCAGTTAAACCAAAGGAATTCAAAGTTAAAACAACTTTATTATATTATAATGGTAAATAGTGGATCCTAAAGCATTTAAATAAAATATAAGTGCAGAGAAAGAAATTAAAATTATCCCACACTTGGCTGTTTTCTGTTGGCTGACAAAATATATTAAATATATTTCAAGCTTGGTACCAAATATACTGTTATTTGCCATATGGATCTTAGAGATTTTGGTTTGAATTACATTCCCTGGCCTTAGGGAGTTTATAGTCCAATCAGCAAAAAGAATGATATGGGAAAGTTTAGAATCTTTTTGTAGGATTGTGAGGGAATCCCAAGTAGGTGCTTTTAAAAAACATTTTATATATGTACTCATCTTTAGTCCCTTCAACCACGCTGAAACGAATGTGTTATTGTCTTCATTTTACACATAGGAAACCGTGGTGTAGTGAGCTTGAGAAACTCTCCAAGGACATAGATTTCCTAATTGTTAAAGGCTAGGATCTGGCCTCAGATGTGTCCCTATCACTGATCTGGTAGACTTTAGGTATAACTAGAAAGAATAGTTTTGATTGGACAGTGGCATTTATGTCTACTTCTTTCCAAAATGGGACTACCTTTCCCTTTATCTCGGCAAAAGACTAGAGGTTTACTTTTTGGAGAAATTGCACCAGACGAGTTTCTGATTGGAGAACTGGAAGAACAGCAGAGCGGGAGTTGAAGAGTAAGGAATGGAAAGCAGGAGGATTAACAGAAGGCTTTAAGTACTGAAGGGTGAAGGCCCCCAGACCCCTTTGCTGTCATGATATCAGCACTCCGACAGCCAGGCTTATACCAGCCCCAAAATGTAAGGCGGAAAATTGTGTTACTCTTTACTGATTGTCTCAATGAAAAGACCTCAAATGTACTGACATTTTAGGGATCTTACTTGGAGCCTGTATGATTTTGCTTCCGTAAAAGTCACATTTCTGTTTACACTCAGTGACTGAAGTCAGCTCTTTTGTGCCTCATTCTTAGAAATGAAGATATGACCAAGTACTAGCAAGCATTTAAAGACAGCCTTCAGTGTGAAGGACGGTAGAAACTAAATTGAATAGAACAATAAAAGAAACCAGAGGAAACAAAAGACAATTTAAGAAGCAGAAGCCTTAAAAGCAAAACAGAATAAATGCCCTCATAGAGAAAATCTATTGCATTAATAGAAAAAGAAAACATTACTATAGAATGTCCAGAGTAAGTACAGATGCTTTCTAAAAGGGATATCCAAAATGAAAGAGGGTATAGCTTGGAAAGATAAAATTCAATAACTAGAATAGGAAAGTTTTGGATTTAAATAGACCTGTCTCCGTTTATTAGGAAGGACCTGTAGCAGAGTACTTAATCTGAGGGTCCTGAATAGCAGACTGCTTTGTATATAGTATTTGTTACAATACTGAAGAAAATTTTTCATGAGTACACTGACCTTTCAAAACTTTAAATTATTACATGTACAGTGTGATATATTTTGTTTAAAATATGGCTATTCAACACTTGGCCCATAATTTAAAATTAAGTTTAGCAAAATGAGAACATATATAGATGTATATATACACACACACACATACATATGGGGCAATATATTGGTGTGTTTAGAGGATTTGCTGCAGTTTTTTTTTTAACTTAGGACAATAATCCGTTGGTTTTGCACAAACTATTTTTTACAGTTTGCATCTTTAAATTATTAGTACTATGTATGGAGGATTTGGGTTTTTTTTTACTAGAAGTTACCTTGTGGAAGTTTTTTTATGACTCTAACAGGGGTTAAGCCTACACTTAGTTTAAGCAACCTTCACTGACATTGTTTTTTTAACATTAGTCAGAAAATGATAAACTGAAGTTACTGAAATGGATTGTGGTTAATATTACTGTCAGGGAGATGAATAATCTTGACATGTACCAGCAACACACTGCCAGTCCAGTAATCCTTCTCAAACTTAAGTATTTATTCTCAAATCATCGTAAGTTTCTGTGGTGTGGAGTGATCATTTATTATTATTCATAAATTAATTTATTTACATAATGTTACCAGTTTTATCCTGTCATACTTCCTGTTTTCTTAGTTTAGTGCTACGAGTACTAAGGTAGATCCAAGTAAGGAACATATACTTACCATAAACTTGTATAAAATTTTTTTTTGAAACAACTTGAAAAAAATTTTATATTCAATAAGTACTGAAATTGTACTTCTGATTTCAGGCTGGAGTATTTTTTTTAAGAGAGTAAATATAGTAAGAAACCATTTTTAAAAGCCTGCATACATTTGTAGCTTTCTTTATATCCTTGTGTTAACTTTTCATTCTTGTATTTCCCTGTGACAGTAAAAACTTAATTTATGTGAATGTGTAATAGTCTGCTTTTTAAAATAAGTAATGTATTAATGTATCTTTCAGTCACATTTCCACGTTCCTGTCCAAGTCTTTATTCTCCAAATCCACTTATTAGAGTAAACACATTTATTCAACATAAACACTTATTTATAATACCCTGATTATATTAAATGTGTTTAGTCAAATAATTGATCATTAAGCAAGTTTTGGGCACCATTCACAGGATTATTGCCAAGAGACTGGTAAATTCACATATATATGTATATATTAATATTTGAGAGAATGTCCTACTGAAAAAGTTAAAATCTTCTAATTTTCATTACATGCTTTTTATTACCTGATGATGGTTTGACTTTTCTAAGAACAAATTGTGTCAAACATAATTATTATCACCCTCTGGTATTGTTGCAGCTGGCGCTACTTATTTTTGTCTATATCATGAAAAACCTAGACAGCATATTGAAAAGCAGAGACATTACTTTGCCGACAAAGGTCTGTGTAGTCAAAGCTATGGTTTTTCCAGAAGTCATGTACGAATGTGGAAGTTGGACCATAAAGAAGGCTGAGGGCCAAAGAATAAATGCTTTCAAACTGTGGTCCTGGAGAAGACTCTTGAGAGTCCCTTGGACAGTAAGGGGATCAAACCGATCAATCCTAAAGGTTATCAACCTTGAATATTCATTATAAGGACTGAGGCTGAAGCTGAAGCTCCAATACTTTGGCTACTTGATGCAAAGAGCCGACTTACTGGAAAAGACCATGATGCTTGGAAAGATTAAAGGCAGGAGGAGAAGGGAGTGACAGAGGTTGAAATGGTTGGACGGCATCACTGACTCAATAGACCTGAGTTTGAGCAAACTCTGGGAGATGGTGAAGGACAGGGAAGCCTGGCGTGCTGTCGTCCATAGGGTTGCAAAGAGTCGGACATGACTGAGTAACTGAACAGCAGCAGTATCATGTATTATAGTTGCGAAAAAATAGTTGAGGTTCTTTTTTTTTTTAACAAATGGAAGTCCAGTTCTTCCAATACCACTTGTTGAAAAAACTGTCTTTTCTCATGAATTATCTGTGAACATCTATTGAGATTAAATTGGATGTATATGTATAGGTCTATTTCTAGAATTTATTCTGGTCAATAAGCATAATCTATCCTTATATCAATAGCACACTGTCTTGTTTACTGTATGTAGTTTTATAGTTAGTCATAATATCAGGTCATGTGAATCCAGCTATTTCTTCTTTCTTAAAATTGTTTTGGCTACTCTAGTTTTCTGGAATCAGCTTGTCAATTCTGCTGTTTTGTTTGGGCTTGCATTTAATTGGTAGGCCATTTTTACCAAAAATTATAGCGATACTGAATCTTTCAATCCATAAATATGGTTTATCTTCCATTCATTTAGGTCTTCTTTAATTTCTGTCTGAGGTTTCATGGCTTTTAGTGTTGTATGCTAAAATTTTCAATTTATCCTTAAAATTTTCTTTTTTTTTTTATTTCAAACTTTTCAAAGTTTATAGGAACACAGTTGAATTTTTTTTAGATTGACCTTGTGTTTTACAACTTTTGTTTGACTCAACTATTCATACTAGTAGCTTTTTTATAGACTTTTGGGGACTTCCTACATTTCCACATGAATACTCACTGCATTATATAATGTTGACCATAAATGCTGAGAGGACCTTTTCTTTTATCTTATGGGAAGAGCATTTTCAAAGTTTATAGGAACACAGTTGAATTTTTTTTAGATTGACCTTGTGTTTTACAACTTTTGTTTGACTCAACTATTCATACTAGTAGCTTTTTTATAGACTTTTGGGGACTTCCTACATTTCCACATGAATACTCACTGCATTATATAATGTTGACCATAAATGCTGAGAGGACCTTTTCTTTTATCTTATGGGAAAAGCATTTACTCTTTCATCATTAAGTATAATAATAGCTATAGGTTTCATATGATTCTCTTGTGTTTTTTGGTGGTGTTTTCAGCTTTGTTTCCCTTACTGTTTTTCTTTCTACTTGATTTGGATTCAATTTTAATTTCTCTTCTTTTTATTTTTTTAGTATATTAAAGTGGCAGATTTAAACTATTCCTTTCTGACTTCTTTTTCTTTCTAATACAAGCATTTAATGTTACAAATTTTCCTGAGAACACTGATTTTTGTAAGGCCCAACAAATTTTTATATATTGTGTTTTCATTTTTATTCCATCAATGTATTTTCTAATTTTCCTTATGACCCATAGATTCTTAGGTTTCTCATTGACCATAGATTCTTTAGAAGAGTGTTGTTTCCTTTCCACAGGTTTAAAGGTTCGTCATGTCTTTCTCTTGTTGCTTCCTAGTTTAATTCCATTATGATTGGAAAACATACTTTTTTGTGACTTCTTTTAAGTTTGTTGAAATTTGGTGTATGGCTTAGAACATGGTCTACATTGGGAATATCCTTACCAACTTTATTTTTACTGGAGGACACTTGATTTTCAGTGTTGTGTTAGTTTCAGGGGTACAGCAAAGTGAATCAGTTATACACATGCATATACCCTCTCTCGTTTAGATTCTCTTCCCATATACGCCATTACAGAGTGCTGAGTACAGTAGGTCCTTACTAGTGTTCTGTTTTATGTGTAGTGGTGGGTATGCTGCTCCTGCTGCTGCTGCTGCTAAGTCACCTCAGTCGTGTCTGACTCTGTGTGACCCCATAGACGGCAGCCCACCAGGCTCCCCCGTCCCTGGGATTCTCCAGGCAAGAACACTGGAGTGGGTTGCCATTTCCTTCTCCAGTGCATGAAAGTGAAAAGTGAAAGGAAAGTCGCTCAGTCATGTCCGACTCTTAGCAACCCCACGGACTGCAGCCTAGTAGTGGGTATACATCAGTCCAAACCTCCCAATATGTCCCTCTTCCCCTTTTCCCCCAGTAACATAAGTTTGTTTTCTCCATCTGTGACTCTACCTCTGTTTTCTAATTAAGTTCATTTATACCCCAGTACTCTTGCCTGGAAAATCCAATGGACAGAGTAGCCTGGTGGGCTGCAGTCCATGGGGTCGCTAACAGTCGGACAGACTGAGCAACTTCACTTTCACTTTTCTCTTTCGTGCATTGGAGAAGGAAATGGCAACCCACTCCAGTGTTCTTGCCTAGAGAATCCCAGGGATGGTGGAGCCTGGTGGGCTGCCATCTATGGGGTCACACAGAGTCGGACACGACTGAAGTGACTTAGCAGCAGCAGCAGCATACCCCTTTTTTAATTAAAAAAAGATATGATTCCACATAAAAGCAATATTGTATGATACTTGTCTTTCTGTGTCTGACTTTACTCAGTATGACAATCTCTAGGTCCTTTCATGTCGGTGCATTATTTCACTCTTTTTTTATGACTGAGTAATATTCCTTACTAATTTTTTATCTACTTACTCTGTTGATTACTGAATGAGAAATGTTGATGTTTTCAGCATTTGTTTTTGGGTACATGTTATGAGTTGAATTATGTCTCCCCAAAAGTTATGTTGAAATCCTAACCCCTAGCACCTGTGGACATGACTTTATTTGTAAATAGGGTCTTTGCAAGTGTAATGAAGTTAAGATAAGATCATTATCTACTTACTCTGTTGATTACTGAATGAGAAATGTTGATGTTTTCAGCATTTGTTTTTGGGTACATGTTATGAGTTGAATTATGTCTCCCCAAAAGTTATGTTGAAATCCTAACCCCTAGCACCTGTGGACATGACTTTATTTGTAAATAGGGTCTTTGCAAGTGTAATGAAGTTAAGATAAGATCATTGAAGTGAAGTGAAGTGAAGTCACTCAGTCGTGTCCTACTCTTTGCGACCCCATGGACTGTAGCCTACTAGGCTCTTCTGTCCATGGGATTTTCCAGGCAATAGTCCTGGAGTGGATTGCCATTTCCTTCTCCAGGGGATCTTCCCAACCCAGGGATCGAACCCAGGTTTCCTGCATTGTAGACAGACGCTTTACCATCTGAGCCATAAGATCATTGAAGTGGGCCTAATTTCAGTATGACTGATGTTTTCATAAGAAGATGAAAATATTATGGTAAGACAAATGGCAAAGGAGAGAACAGCATGCAGTGATGGAAATAGAAATTGGGAGTTATGTTGCTGCAAGGGAAAGAGTACCTGAGGCCACAAGAAGCTGGACGAGACCAAGAAGGATCCTCTGTTAGAAGCTTCAAAGAGAACATGGCTCTGCCATTACCTTATTTGAACATCGAACCTCCAGAACTGTGAGACAATGAATTTCTATTAGTTTAAGTCACCCAGTTTGTGGTACTTTATCATAGGAGCCCTAGGAAACCAAGATAGTGCATACACATTTCAGATTGCTATGCTTTCTTCATAAACTGTTACTATCTTCAAGTAGTACCTCCCATCACACCTATAATAGTCCATGTCCTGAAGTCTGCCTTTTCTGATGTTTATATAGACATGACAGTGGTTTTTTATTATTTTTATTATTACTTATAGTATCTTTTTCTATCATTTTTAAAAACCTGTCTGTGACTTTATTTTTTTTTAATTCCTTTTTTGTGGGCAACATATAATACAGTCTTGCTTTTATAGCCATTCTAATAACTTCTCCATTTTAGTTGGGGTGTTGAAACCATTTACATTTAATGTAAATTTTTGTATAGTCAGTTTAAATGTATTTTCTTTCCACCTGTTTTTTATCCCTTATATCAGTCCTTTCTGTCTTATCTCCTTGTATCTGTTTTCTTTCAGATTGGGTTGTTTTATGATTCCAGTTTATCTTCACTGTGGCTTATTATTTGTACCTTTAAAAAATTTAGTGGTGGTTTGAAATATGCATCTTTAACTTGTGATCTCTTTCAGAGGGAATTATTCCATGTGTAGCTAAAGTTTAGGTTTGTCTGTGGCAAGAAGTGAGTCCAGGAGCCTCTTGTCACCATTTTGGACCAGATTTTAATGGTCCCAGTTGTTTCTCTAAGTGTATATATGAGTCTATCTGTGAATAACAGCATCGAGCCTCTTGGATGTTTGTCATTTTCATAATTACTTTTTTTTTTAGTAGACCTTGGATTGTTAAGATTTGGGGGGGGCTTCTTCCAGGTATTTAGCTCAACACAGGCATTGGATTATCGGATTAGTTTCATTGATTTATGTGCCTTTCTCAAACAGATAAATAACTATCCTGAAAATCACTTAATATGAACTCTAGCTGAATAATATAGAACTGTGAAGATGGTGCTATTAAATCTACCAGTGTGAGCCTTTGAAATTATTTAGATTCAGTTAAGTACAATAAGTAAAATGGAATACGTTCTTTTTCCCAGGATATGTTTATTAAATTGAAACCATATAGTGGGTATATGTTTAATGTTACTTGGAAGAGAGCTTGTTTTCAAGGGATTAAAAAATCCTCTGGTACGTAAAAACAAGAAAGTGCTTATTTGTTAACTTTAAAAGCCATCGTAGTTTGCCAATAAAACTTTTTCTCTGCAATATTAAATTTAATGTAGAGTATGTGAAGATAAGTGCCAAGCCATTTCAGCCATATATAGCATATGACGAAATACCCTGAAAACTAATGTTGAGTTAAAATGCTTATCAGTCTGTGTGTTATATTCATCTTTTAGATAAAAGGGCTGCTACAACTGACCACAATAGTGGCTCCACCCCCGAATGGAGGCAACATTGCTTAAATGATATAGGCTGTTCTTTTATTTTCTTCTCCTTGTAGGTGGGAAAGGAAGGCAGGTGGTAGAGATGCACAGAATTCATTGGCTTCTTTAAAAAGTTTTAGTAACACAAGGAATTAGACTTTCATTTGGGTTCGTAGATATGGATATATAAATACAAAAAAATTAAAGAGAAAAGTAAAAACAGCATTCTAAAGCAATCATACCCCAATAAAGTTAATTTTTTTAAAAAAGGAAAGTAAAGCAATAAACTTTGATGACAATGCTTATTTTTATGTGTTCATTTAAAAAAAAAAAAAAAGGCAGTTTTGCCAAGTGTCTTTTCAGTGTCCCCAACACAAAATATTCATCCCTCTCCCCCATTTGTGAAACCTTCTGCTAAATATCCACTGTATTATATGTGTATGCACGCTCAGTTGCTCAGTCGTGTCCCACTCTTTGTGACTCCACGGACTGTAGCCCACCAGGCTCCTCTGTTAATGGGACTTCTCAGGCAAGAATACTGGAGTGGTTGTCATTTCCTACTCCGGGGCTCTTCCCGACTCAGGGATCAAACCCAGGTCTCCTGCCTCTCCTCCATTGGCAGGCAAATTCTCTACCACTGAGCCACCTGTGAAGCCGAAGCACATATGTTGTAGAGGTAAGAGTAAAGTATAAATAACTTTTTTTTTCAAAAGAGCATTTAATCTAAAAGTTCCACGAAAGGATTCCATGGTGCTATAGATTCAGCACCAACACTTTCACTAATCCACGTAACTCAAATTATTCTAGGATTTAATAGTCAGTCTAGTTAGAATTGGGTCTGAATCTTGCCTCTGCTATTGATAGTCATTTAACTTCTTCCCAAACTCGTTATTTTCATCTGTAAATTGGGATTGCTAATGGTTTTGTATATTAAGGCATTGTTATAAATATAGTAAGATAATATATCTAAGACTCTTAGATTCTTCACTTATATCCAATAAACAGTTGCATTGTCATCAGAATAGCTCCTTTAATCTGTTTATCGGAGTTATTTTGTACAGTCTTCTCAAAACAAATCATTATTCTCTAACCAGGAATGACCATCTTTTATGATGTCACATTTCCTAATAGTCCATCCTCTTTCATCCTCTTGAATTTGAATTATTTTTGTTTAAATTGTTCATGAATATCAATTACCTTATACATAATTAACATTTGTTTATTTAACCTGACATTGCTGTAACATATTGGATTCATATGATATTGAGTTCATTTTGTTATCTTTTCCTTATACATAATTAACAATATTTTTTTAATTTAACCTGACATTTCTATGACACGTTGGATTCGTATGATACTGAGTTCAACCATTTTGTTATCTTTTCCTGCTGTCACTTTGTAATTGCTCTTTTCCGGTATCTACAGGCCTGTCCTACTTCCACAGTAAATTAATACATAACCTCTTGTAAAGTCGTAAAAGGAAAGTTGCTCAGTCGTGTCCAACTCTTTGCAACCCCATGGACTGTAGCCTACCAGGCTCCTCTGTCCATGGGATTTTCCAGGCAATAGTACTAGAGTGGATTGCCATTTCCTTCTCCAGGGGATCTTCCCGACCCAGGGATCGAACCCTGGTCTCCCACATTATAGACAGATATTTAACCACCTGAGCCACCAGGGAAGTCCATGTTGCCACTAACAGTGGCAAAGTCCTGCCTGACACTTGGCGACCCTATGGACTAGCCCACCAGGCTTCTCTGTCCTTTGGGTTCTCCACAGTCCTGCCTGACACTTGGCGACCCTATGGACTAGCCCACCAGGCTCCTCTGTCCTTTGGGTTCTGCAGGCAAGAACTTTGGAGTGGGTTGCCTTGCCCGCCTCCAGGGGATCTTCCAGATGCAGGGATTGACCCTGCCTTTTTAATCTCCCGTATTGGCAGGCAGGTTGTTTACCATCAGTGCCACCGCGGAAGCCTTGTTTCTCCTAGATTTCTGTTAACTTTGAGCTCGGTTATTCAGGGTACTTATTATCTTCATTATTAGAATAGGGATGCCTAGCTCACATGTACTGTGCGAATGCACAATAATGTTTTATAAACTACAAAATGTAGCCTGGGGATTATTAATTAGATAACTTCAGGTGCGATTTCCTAAAAATTTTAAAAAGAAAGCAAAAATTTAGAATGTATGAACATTACACTCTTTACAACTAACTTTTACTAGTAGTCAGATGAAAGAGTCTGTATTGGGTGGTTGTAAGGGTCTTTGAATCCAATACTCTTTGTTTTTAATTAATCTAGTACTAGATGATTGTAACTTGCTTGACATTTCATATGCTTTTCACAGTAAAATTTAGAGGCCCTTTGGATTTTTGAAAGATAATTCTGTTTTATATCATATTCTTGAAGTAGGGTAATGCAGTTTTGGGGTTTCTGTGTACTATTAGGCTTCTGACTGAAAATGCACAGTATTGCTATTCCATTAAATGATTGTGATGCTTAATTACATTCCCTCCTAATAGACAACATTAATTTCGTTAGGCTTTTTTAATCGTTTTTTTTTCTTAAGTATTCTTGATCAAATAAGCTGAAAATAGCAATAGTTATTATTACAAATAACATACTGTATGCCAAACACTGAACTGGGTACTTTATATGCAGTATTTTTGGATCTCTAATAATTAGCAAAATTACTTCTCAGAAATGGTAACGAAATTGTTTTGTCATGATATGCTTAAAAACCTGATTTAGAAAGTTTTGCTTCGCATTTATTGTTCTGAAAGGTATCAGACAAGAAAAATAGAATACTTATAAATCTACCACAGTTGTCAATTTTGCTATTTGTGAAATTAATAATATATCCTATGGGTAGTGGAATTTGTTTTGTTTTGCTATTTATACGTTTTCAAGTTCTGGTGTTCTTTTTTTCTTTCCATTTGCCTTTTCCTGTTTTAATCCAAGTTCTTTATTTGCATTTTTTTAAATATAAATACTTAATATTGGTATTCCTGAACCTCTAAATCGTTCCATTTTATTTTAACCACTTTTTCATCTTGTTGTGATTAAGGTTCTGTTATTATTTTGTAGATTTAAAAAAATAACCCAAACAAGGACTCTGAATCAACCTAGAGTGTGGGATGGGGAGGGAGATGGGAGGGAGATTCAAAAGGGAGGGGATATATGTATATCTATGGCTGATTCATGTTACGGTTTGACAGAAAATAAAAAAAATTCTGTAAAGCAATTATTCTTCAATTAAAAAAATAAATTTAAAAACAAAAAAAATAAATTTAAAAAATATATATAGTTATATAGTTCTATTTGTTAGCTTGTTGTAGTGTTTAAAATTATTTTTTGTATCCTAGGGCTATTTATATTTACCTGGTTATGAATTTGAGTTATACCTCTCTAATCAATACTTATTTTTTATTGATTTTTTCCAAGAAGTTATGACCATTTCAAATGACCAGTATTTTTGTTCTTCCTTTAATCGATTTGCTGATTTTGAAAAATAATCCAGTCAAGCTTTTACAGTTAAATTGTACAGAGAGCTTTTTGTAGGCTGGTAATACTAGGAATCTTCCAGAATTGCCCTCCATTGGTTACTCTTAATATACTGTATAAGTGAGAGGAGCCATCAGCGTTTACTTTTAGTTCTTTTGCAGAGATGAATAAACGTCCTGAAATGCTGATTTAGACAGTGTTTTAAAAACGCTCTGATGCACTTCGGTGTCTGACTGACTCTTTCTTCGTTAAATGTTTCGCAGCATTATAACATAGTTGGATTCAGCTCATCTTTTAAAGCAGTTGTCAGAAAAATATGGGCCAGCATGGTAGAATGTATTAGCTCAATACATTGTCTCCATTTTGTTGTGAAGCTGCTGAGGAAGCTGTGATATACGGCACTGTCATTACAGATCTGTTGTTAGGACGGGTCCACAGTCTTCTTTGCACTGCCATTAATTTATAGCAGTAAGCATTATGTAGCCTTCCACCTGCAGCAAAGCAGAATCTTTTAATGAGGTGGATGTTATTACCACAATAAATCAGCGCTTTCGCGTAATGTATAATTCAATGTGTGTGTTCCCACTGTAACTTCTCTGAGTAAGCTGATAGTGTATCATTGTCATTGCACAGCTCCACTGGTCTTGTTTTTTTTTACCCTTCTTTTATTTGGGGACTTCTTTTTTTATATGTTTGCAAATAAATGTGGTATGTCTTGATGGCTGTCCTATAGCAGGCTTCAGAAACCAACTGTAACAATAACAGCCAGAATCAATACTGTGGGTTCTACCTATATGGATCTCTGCACAGTGCCATTTTTTTTTTCAAATGCTAGTGAAATCAATCCTAATTGGTTTTAGCATTATATTCAAGAAACGTGATTCTATAACTATTGATTTTGGGGGTGTACTCATTTGGAGAGTAATAAAAATAGGAGCAGATAAAGTGAATACTTAATATGCTGCAGAATCATACAAACAGAGCATTGATTTTATTTTTAATTCACATAATTTGTCTTCCAGTGATTTTATTTCTTCTTTCTTTCCTTTTGCATGGCTCAGTCTTCAGGGACAACCATGAAAATACATTTAAAGGCATTCCAAACTGGTTCTATAACAAAGATTTCTTGGAGTCGTTTCCATTTTTAACTGGCATAAATTTAGTAAATCAGACTTAATTCTTTTGTACAGAAACTAATGCTTTAAAAATGCCTTTTTAAATTGGTATACTGTGATACTGATTTAAAATAATAATCACCTAAAGGTTTTTTAATTTTGCTTGTAAAGTAAAAAAATGGCTTAAAAGGTCAGTTAAAACTGTCCTGTTGAAAGAGAATGAAAGGTGCGAGCAATAAATTGCAGTTTTGAAAAGATAGTTGACAGTTTTGAAAAAGATGGCTAAAATGATCATTTAAAATGTTGCTTAAAATTACTTTTTAACAGGAAAAGCAGTTTTAAAACTCATTTAACTTTGTTTCATTTTCAATAGAATATTTCTGAATACATGTATTTTAAAACCAGTATTTTAAATTTCAGCTTAATATTTCTCCCATAAAGGATCAGATATTTTCTTTCTCATATAAATGAGGAGTTGCTAATTGATAGATTTTTATTAAAGAAAAAGTAATCTTGCATATTTTTTGGAGTATTGGTATTTATATTTTGCATAAAGAATAGAGATTTTCTGGAGATTGGATTATTTTGTGAGAATGAACTGTTTCTTCTTCTGTAAGGCCTTAAACCCCCTTGTGAATCTGGGACTCTCTTTGTATCTTCCTGAAGAAGATGTGCATGTGCACGATCACACACAGTTTTGCGTTTTGCCTTCTGTTCAGTGGAGTTCATGTATTCCCTGAATTGCAACAGCAACCATAATGATACCAGCTAACACTTCTTAAGCTCTTATCTTATGCCAGTCAATATTCTGAGGGCTTATAGGCTATTGTTTTATTCAGACTTTACCCCAGTGCTCAAATATTACCTTAAAAATAATAACATTCATTGAATATTGTCAGGCATGGTTTGTCCCTCTATGTACTTCAGTTCAGTCGCTCAGTCGTGTCCGACTCTTTGCGACCCCATGAATCGCAGCATGCCAGGCCTCCCTATTCATCACCATCTCCCAGAGTTCACTCAGACTCACGTCCATCGAGTCCGTGATGCCATCCAGCCATCTCATTCTCTGTCGTCCCCTTCTCCTCCTGCCCCCAATCCCTCCCAGCATCAGAGTCTTTTCCAATGAGACAACTCTTCGCATGAGGTGGCCAAAGTACAGGAGTTTCAGCTTTAGCATCATTCCTTCCAAAGAAATCCCAGGACTGATCTCCTTCAGAATGGACTGGTTGGATCTCCTTGCAGTCCAAGGGACTCTCAAGAGTCTTCTCCAACACCACAGTTCAAAAGCATCAATTCTTTGGCACTCAGCCTTCTTCACAGTCCTACTCATTTTTTTTCCGAAACAACCTTCCTGCTGGGTACCATTGTTACTCCAGTAAGCGCAGACTCTTCATCACTTGGCTGTACTGCTTTGGGGACCTTGGCTGTAATGTATTGTTTTCCAGTACAAGCTCATATTCTGTCTGATATCCTATTTGTATTACATATTAAAAAAATTTTCATACAGACATGTTTTTATCTTCTGAATTCTGGTTTTAGTAGAAAATCCTAGATTTTCATTTAATCTCTTTTTTATGCAGTCCCTTTCCTGCACTTCTCCTCACCCCCTGCCTCCTCAAATTTTGTTCCATCTTCTCAGCATCTGTGATATGTTAATCCCTCAGCTTCAAGATTCTGTTTCTGGTTGTTGCTTCTGATGAATTAAGTAGGATTTTAGAGGTGCTTTCCAAAGTATCATATAGCTAATACTCACTTCATGTAATTATCTTCGTGAAAATGCTTGTTCTGGGCTGATTAAAGACTTATTCAAAATGAAACCAATTTACTGAGAAATGACAGGTTTTTCCCTTCACTTATATGTATATATTTAATGTGCATTGAAAGTTAAATTTACATTGCCATCCACTCTGTGACTGTACCACTGCTTTAAATAGTATGTATTTTTAATTCACTTTCACACTTGCTAATAGAATAATATTTGAAAAGATAAAGAAATAAAGGACAACTGCATTTATGTGGTGTTTTTTTCTTTTTTCTCCTCCCTATTGACAGCCAATAGGAGCTTTGAATCCAAAAAGAGCAGCATTCTTTGCAGAGCGTTATGAGTCCTGGGAAGATGATCAAGTTCCGAAATTCCACTATGGTACTCATTACTCAACGGCAAGTTTTGTTCTTGCATGGCTGCTAAGAATAGTAAGTTCGATTTGAATAATAAACCATGGATAAGTAAATTCAATGTTGTGGAGAATATGCATTGATTAAAAATCATCAGCATTGTTTTTGAAGGGTGAAATTTTTTTCAGTGATTGAAGTTCTAATTATATAAATATCCCTGTATCCCATTTGGTCTGTATTGTACAACATGTTACTGTAGAATGGCCATAAAAATGTATCACCTGGAATTGCATGAATTTTTCTCTTAAGTTTGCCTCTTCAAATTATAACTTACCAGACTCTGAATTGCAATATATGTTATTTTCAAATGTAGTCTATTAAAATAAAAAGTAAGATTCCCTTAACACAGACATATATTCATATATCTTGAAAACTTCAGTTGCCCCAAGTGGAATAAGTGTGTTTGTAAGTTATGCCAAGACCTGCTGTGTATTGATAACATATTGGTTAAGCCAGAAGTGTTCCTGTAAAATTGGAAGGTGATTCATCTACAAGAAAGTAATTTCTTTGGGAAAGCATTAGCAGCACATCATTAATTTAAGCTTGTTAGAAGGGTACAGGCAGACATAAATCCTAGAGGTAATTTATAGTGCTTAGCTAATTTCGAGCAATTATCCACTAATATGTGTTTAAGTGTTCTTTAACTATGAGGCGGCCTTTAAATCTTCCAAACATTTTTCTTTTCTTAATCATAAATTAAATATTGAGCCATAACCATAGGAAAATTACATATTGGACTATTTCTTTGTACTATGAAGAAAAATGCAGTCTTAGTTTATGTCTGAATGTTATTAATAAATTATTCTTGGAAAGGAAAGGAATCTGAAAAATATTGAAAATATCAAATTTTGGAAATACTTCTTCTGAAACAATTTGAGAACCTTAATGTAATAGTTTAGGTATAATTCTCAGTCTATGCTTAGGACATAATTCTAGCTAATGTCTATTTATCATAATGTATTTAAATATAAAGATTTATAAAACCACTTTTTTATACATGAGGAAACATATGCCTATGGAGTTTTTAAATTGCTTATTTTTTTAGGAACCCTTCACAACTTATTTCCTAAATTTACAAGGAGGGAAGTTTGATCATGCAGATCGAACTTTTTCCTCAATTTCCAGAGCTTGGCGAAACAGTCAACGTGATACATCGGATATTAAGGTACAAAAATGTTTCATTTTACAGTTGTTATTTCCAGTGTGTTTCTTGCTGAATGAATTTCTCTCTTGCAGTACAGCCTTACTTAATAAAGATGAGCCTCAAAGGATGAGACCTTAGTTAAACGGTCCAGAACTACTGTAAACGATTTCTCTCTCTCTATCTCCTGTCTGTTTTTGTCTGTCTGAATGTCTCCTCTTTCTCTCTGATTGTGAAACAGTTGTTTTCCTTCCTTCTTGGAATCTTTTAAAGGAAGAATGTAGTAGGTATGTAAGGCAGCATGCTCAGTGGAATTCCAGCATCAATGAATAAAATTAATACAGTCAGAAAAATACTGTGAGAAAGATCTCAGACTCTTTAACGTATTTCATTTGACTTCAGCAGTTTCCTCTCTCTGTTCTTAAGGTAATCATATTTTACCTGCTGCTGGTTCTAAATGCATACCTGACTCTGCTTGGTATAGAATTGCGTTTAATTGTTATATACAGGAAATGAGTTCCTCTATCTATATGTATGTTCAGTACTATAAAAAGATCAAAAACTCAGCACAGTTGCTAATATAACACTTATTTTTGCTTCTAACCTCAGAAGTACTGTATTTTATTTTCGTGACATAGTGTTGTTTCTGAAAGATACTGTGTAGATGCAGTTGAGTAAAATGAGATTTGCCTATAGTTGTGAAGTCCCTTATGGTGTCATAAAGAACTGTGACTTTATATAAATATATGTATAATTATATGGTAAGTAATATGAGAAATATCTGGGTTTAAAGAAGAAAAGTTGCATTACCTATGTTTATGTTACTATAGAGTACTTTTAAAAATTTCATTAAAGATAATTTCATCTTACTTTTAGGTGTGCTACATTACAGTGTATAAAAATGTGTTCACATACTGTATCTTACCATAGAGTATAACATTTGTTTATATCCAAGGTATTTGATTGAAGAAGATTCATCATATGCAGAAATAATCTTTTATATTGGAACATCTATAGGAATTTTTGATATCACAAATAATGTACTCTGAAATACTCTTAAAATTACATATCATATTCTTCAAGAATCATTAATGTATAACTAGATAATTATCAATGGATTAGATAGCAATTAATCAGAATAGTTAACAGATTTAATAATTGTTTCTACTTCTAATCTCAAAGCTATGTCATTACCGAGCTCTTTGAGACATAATAAGAGATACAGACATATGAAATCATTGATAAGACTGACTTTCTGTTATTAAACTGAAGACTTAATGAAAAATTTTTCTAAATTTCTAAATTCCCTCTTTTTTTTTTTCCCCTAACATCTCATGACCAAATTATAACCTCATACTTAAGTTTGGTAATAGAAACGTAAACAAGATGAAATCATAAATTTGAATTCTACTCCATAACAGAGGTAGTGGATATTTTCAAATTTCTCCCTCTCTGTAGTAGACATTCCTACTTAATGCTTTTTTGGGAAGGAGATATGTGATTGATATTTGTAGTTTCATTGTTTCTATTTCCTTAATCTTGGCCTTTTCCTCTGATGTTTCTTTAATTAGTGCATGTCTGGTTCCATTTTTCCAAAGATTTTCTTTAAAATACCTCACTTGTAATAAAAAATAAATCCATACAAAACAGCTATAGCATTAAAAAACAAGTCCCCCCAAACCATATGAACTTTACCCTTCTCTTTATTTTTCTCCTTACTCTTGTTTCTTCACAAATAATGACTCAAATCCATTTTGCTTCTGTTTGAATGTACTACAGACTTTGATAAAGACAGCCCCAAATACTAGAAAACTACTACAATTTCAGTTCTTGCTATTGTGCTACTTGACTTATAGCTTCCTAGCCTGGTTATATAGGGCATCTAAATGAAGAAATAGAGTACAAGGTTAAGGGAAAAGTTGTGTTGCTTTTTTTTTAAGATTTTTTTTTTTTAATGTGTACCATTTATTTTTTCAAGTATTTGCTGAATTTGTTATCATATTGCTTCTATTTTATACTGTGGTTTTTTAGCCATGGAGCATGTGGGATCTTAACTCCTCAACCAGGGATCAAACCCACACCCCCTGCTTTGGGAGGCAAAGTCTTAACCACTGGACCACCAGGGGAATCCTGGGAAAAGTTTTTTAAAAAGTAGAATTAAAAATTCCAAGTGTCAAGTTGATGGGAGCCTGGTTAGAAATACTGTTTTATTTTTAACTACCATGTCCTTATGTTCAGATGCACAGGAATTTTCTTCAGGACTGCCTTGGGTGAAACTCAAGGGTGAAACTTGCTCTTCTAACCAATATGTATATTTTCCTAATTTTCTTTTCTTTTTTTTAAATCATAAAATATCTGTGAGGTAGATAGGACATTGATAAATTACACCATTTTCTATATTGATAACCAGGTAATTTGGACCCTACAACTTAGTATACTTCCAAATGTAATACTTTGTAAAGTATACAATGTATGGTTTAGTTCAGTTCAGTTCCATTGCTCAGTCGTGTCCGACTCTGCGACCCCATGAATCGCAGCACGCCAGGCCTCCCTGTCCATCATCAACTCCCGGAGTTCACTCAGACTCACATCCATCGAGTCAGTGATGCCATCCAGCCATCTTATCCTCTGTAGTCCCCTTCTCCTGCCCCCAATCCCTTCCAGACTCTGAGTCTTTCCCGATGAGTCAACTCTTCCCATGAGGTGGCCAAAGTACTGGAGTTTCAGCTTTAGCATCATTCCTTCCAAAGAAATCCCAGGGCTGATCTCCTTCAGAATGGGCTGGTTGGATCTCCTTGCAGTCAAGGGACTCTCAAGAGTCTTCTCCAACACCACAGTTCAAAAGCATCAATTCTTCGGCGCTCAGCTTTCTTCACACTCCAACTCCCACATCCATACATGACCACTGGAAAAACCATAGCCTTGACTAGACAGACCTTTCAGTTCAGTTCAGTTCAGTCACTCAGTTGTGTCCGACTCTTTGCGACCCCATGAATCGCAGCACGCCAGACCTCCCTATCCATCACCATCTCCCGGAGTTCACTCAGACTCACGTCCATGGAGTCCGTGATGCCATCCAGCCATCTCATCCTCGGTCGTCCCCTTCTCCTCCTGCCCCCAATCCCTCCCAGCATCAGAGTCTTTTCCAATGAGTCACCTCTTCTCATGAGGTGACCTTTAGGTTATATTAATAGCCTGTTTAAAGAGCCTCCTTATAGTTGGTCCTTCTGTAATTGAAGAGGGATTTAATCTTGTCTCTCTTTATATTTTACTTTTTGATCTTGCCTCTTCATGTTATATTCTAGCACTTTAAAAAGCATGTTAAATTATTATAATTAATGTGTAAGAATGAATGTATCAAGAAAGCACATTTAAATTACTATGATGGTATGAACATTTCATTAAGATAATAGTGAAGTATGTGAGTGGGTGGTAAGAATCATTGTATTGAGTGGATTCTAAAGTATACCTTGCTGGATTAATATACATTCTCTAATGTTTCCATGAGGTTTTATCAAAGTGAAATATTGTGAGGTCGATGGTTTATTTAAAGTTTTTCAGAAAAAAGAATAACATGATAACATTTCTAGTACTTAACTTTTTTTGCTAAAGGGGAACTATCACTATAATATCTTAGGGTTCCTATTTCTTGCATTATACTAATACTCAGAGAATCAGTCAGTTCAGTCGCCCAGTCATGTCCAAATCAGTCAGTTCAGTCGCTCAGTTGTGTCCGGCTCTTTGTGACCCCATGAATCGCAGCACACCAGGCCTCTGTGTCCATCACCAACTCCCAGAGTTCACTCATCCTGTCCATCGAGTCGGTGATGCCAGTCAGCCATCTCATCCTCTGTTCCCTTTTCCTCCTGCCCCCAATCCCTCCCAGCATCAGAGTCTTTTCCAGTGAGTCAACTCTTCGCATGAGGTGGCCAAAGTACTGGAGTTTCAGCTTTAGCATCATTCCTTCCAAAGAACACCCAGGGCTGATCTCCTTTATAATGGACTGGTTGGATCTCCTTGCAGTCCAAGGAACTCTCATGTAGTTTTACGGAAAAATAAAGGCTACTCCTAAGAATAAAGATTAAAATACTCCTTTTTATTTCAGAGAAGAAAAAAACATTATTAGATTTTTACTAAAGCAGTCTTTCACTTTTAGCATGTTATCCATTTTAAAATTGGGGATATCTTTTGTATTTCTGTGCATCATTGGTGGATCCATTTCAGATCTGACCCTCAATAATACTTTTTATTCCATTTGGATAAAAAGTTTGGCAGTGTTGATCAATTCTCTGGGCTTACCACACTGTCAAGTAGTAATGTAACGTGAATCATAATTATGATCACATATATAATTTTAGATTTTCTTGTAGTCACATGTTAAAAAGTCAACAGGCCATGTGAAGTTGATTTTAAGAATATATTCAACGTGATACACCGAAAATATTTTTATTTCAACATGTAATCAATATAAAATTATTAATTAGATATTTTGCATTCTTTTTTTCATATACTGCATCTTCTTTGAGATCTGGTCTGTGTTTTATATTCACAGCAGGTCTGTCCTTGAACTAACCATATTTCAAGTGTTTCGTGGCCACTATAGTTAGTGGCTTCTCCATTGAGCAGTGCAAACTTAGGGCATTGTTTCAGCATCACACTGAGAGATAGCTTTCTGCATGTAGAAGGAAGACTTCCTTCATCGTCTTTGAGCAATGATGCTTCTGATGGTGTACTCCATCTAAATATGAACTGACAGGTAGTAGCATTAGTAGCTAGTCTTGAGGGCTGAAATAGAAAGTGCTAAAATTGGTTTGGAAAATCATCTCTGGCATAAATAATAATTTAAAATCTCCCAGCAAGAGCTTGTGTTTCACGTCTTAAAAAAACACTTAAGTTTAGAAACTGAGTTGCAAAATAGATTACTGTCTTCAGCCTGAACCATTATGACCAGATTTTGTGGAGCAACTAAGACTCGTAAAGCTTGCATGAATTTCATAAGGCAATCACATCTAAACATTTAGGCAGAAAGCTAAGCTTTTCTAGGTAGTTCATTGCCACTGATTTCCCTCCCTCTCTCCAGGCAGCATACTCATTTCAGGCACTTTTAGTGTCAGTAGATTTAATGTAATGATTAAATACCATCTGACTTCCTGCAGTTTGAAATCTTTTTCTTCTCTCCTGTAGAAATGAGTGACAAATCAGGGCTGGAAAGTGGAAGGAGTCATATATGTCATTTAGGTTCATTGTTTCAGAGTGGGAACAGGAGATTAAATGGAGATTATTGGTGACACTTTTCTAGAAGCTCAGAATTTAGTACCAAAATATATCTTAAAATAACCTGTGCTAAAAGTTCATAGTAGAATAGAAGTCTGGTGGAATCCTAAGACAGCATTTATGTTTCAAGGTTTTATTTTGAAGTTTATGCCCCTGTCATGATACAGCACCAAATGAGACAGAGCTGCCTTCAGGAAACTTCTGCACTAAAGGGAGCGCTGACGATAAGGGCATTCCAGCCATTCAGTGTGATAAAGGCTCTGTGCTTCATGGAGACGAGATCGGAAGTGAGGAGAAGGGAGAGGAAAGAGGAAATCCATGGCTGTGATGAGGTGCCTCATAAGCTGCGGTAAAGAGGTTGGACTTTATCCCGGGGGTAGCAGGGGAATGCTGGAAAGCCTCAAGCAGAAGGGTTGTGGTGGTTTGGGTGATCACTGTGATTGGTGTTTGAACATGTATTACACCATGAGCAGGAGCGGGAGCAGTAAGCAAGCTGTTAGAGGAATGGGGTGAGAGGCCGTGGAGGCCTAACTCGGGTCACGGCAATGTCACTAGGGAAATGTGGGTGGATTTGAGACGTATTTAAGAGGTGAGAACTGTTAGGGTTTGGTGACTGATTTTGTCTGCTAAGATGAGAGAGAAATTAAGTTTGACTTGGACATGTATGTAGAATTTAGTTTGGGAGTAGCTCCCTAACTACTGGCTCCCTACCTTCAGTCAGAAAACTTTCCATGACGGGTGAATTCAACTCCCCCCAAACACATTTAGTTAAGCCAGCATTTATTGATAATTTCATCATATAAAAATATGTATGATAATATAGAGCATTTACGTTTAAAAGGATAAAATAAATGGTTCTTTATGTCACAGATCTCCAGGTGAGAACAACAGATATATGTAAAACTATGTTTTAATATAAGCTAGACAGTTATAAGTACTATAATAAGATATAAACAAAATGGAATTAATTCTTCCTGGAAGAAGTGGGCCATGATGACGTCATAGTGTAAGTGGTATTCAAGTTGTATCTTAAAGGTTGTGAGAGAGTCTTCTGTCTCCCAGATTTACATCTCTCACATGTACCTTTCTCCTGATACCTGACATGCTCCTCAGCATCGCCCTCTCTGAATGTATAACACATTCAGAACCAAATTCCTGATCTTCATTCCCTTAAACCTGCTCTTCTCAGCCTTCCCCTTCTTAGTAAATGGTTTCCTGGTTGTGAGTGAAAGCTGAAGTCCTTACATTCTAAGACACTACAGTGGCTACCCCTCCCCTCCAAAATCCTGTTACACCTTGACCACTTCGTACCATGTGCCCCCTTGTCCACTCTGTTTTAGCCAAATAGGCCCTCCTAGCTATTCCTCACAAACTCCGCCTCAGAGCATTTGCTTTTCGTTTCACCTGAAAACACCCTGCAGATACCCTTATGGATGAATTTCTTCAGCCATTTCAAGTCTTTGCTCAGGTATCACCTTCTTAGGAAAGCCTGCTCTGTCCTCTTTATTTAGAAGTATGTCCCTCATCCCGTGCAGCTTAATCATTTCTCGGTGCTGTGTTTCTTGAGTCACTCACCGTCTGACATGCATGTCCTTACTGTTTATTATTTATATCTTATCCTACTGGAATACTAGCTCCATAAGAGCAGGAATTTGGACTGGTTTATCTCTAGTGCTTAAAACCATGCCTGGAATATAGTAGGCCCTAAATTAAAGATTTATTAAATTAATACTTTGATAAAGAGTATTCTGAGCAAGGAAATGACACAAACAAAATTCAGAGAAAATACTTAGTGCATTGGGGAATGCTTGTTTGTCTGCTGGTTGGTCTTGTGTCCCTAGTATGTAGGAACCGCAGAAGGGGAAAAACACTGACAGGCAGTTGTGGTCTGGTATGAAGGCCTCAGTAATATGAAGATACTTTTCAGTTTTCAGTCCGTGTGATTTCTGGCCAGCTACTCAGCTCTACCGCTGGAGCACAAGACTGTGTGTCTACAGACTGTTCCTGCAGCATTTCATTTATGAAACAGGTTGCGGTTTCTTGACCCCTGGGCTATCTTTTCCTATCCCCCTGCTTGGGCCTGTGAAGATTCACTTACGATTTTGCACTAATTGACTCTATTGTAAAAAGAAAGTGCTTTGGCAGCAGCATGGAAAGTAGATCCATGGAATGGGATAAATGGATGAGAACTTACAGGTGGGGAGAGATATTAAAGGCTATGACAGTTAAAGGTAAAGATAATAAGAGCCTCAACTTGTTGAAGAGTCAAGGAGATGAATTGAGGGTATTAGTTAAAAGTAATTCACCAGGGTTTGGCACCTAGTTGACTGTTAAGGGGTGGGAAGGCATAAAGATGATTCTTTAGACTGGGTGCCTAGATAAATAATTATTCTATGAATTACATTGAAGCTGGTACATAGATCAAATGTGTGAATTCAGTTTTTGACACACTATATCTGTGTGTTATTTTTGGAATAACCAGAACACTATCACCCAGTTCGCAATAGTGTCACAGGCCTGAAGGAGAAGGAGAAATATTAGATGATGCTTACCTTGAACTCCTCAAAACAGTTGTCTAGTCTCTTGATCTCCACTTAGCTCCTGCCATCTTCCAAGTCCACTTGAATCAAGCTTTCTTCTCCACCATGTTACCAACATCAGTCTTGTCAGAATCATTGATGAGCAGCCTTGTTGTTGTTCAGTTGCTAAGTTGTGTCTGACTCTTTGTGACCCCTTGGACTACAGCACTCCAGGCTTTCCTGTCCTTCACCGTCTCCCAGAGTTTGCTGAAACCTATGTCCACTCAGTCGGTGATGCCATCCAACCATCTTGTCCTCTGTCGTCCCCTTTTCCTCCTACCTTCAATCTTTCCCAGCATCAGGGTCTTTTCCAGTGAGTCAGCTCTTTGCATCAGGTGGCCCAAGTACTGAAGCTTCAGCTTTATCAGTCCTTCCACTGAATATTCAGGGTTCATTTCCTTTAGGATTGACTGGCTTGATCCTTGCTGTCCAAGGGACTCTCCAGAGCCTTCTCCAGCACCACAGTTTGAAGGCATCAGTGCTTTGGTGCTCTGTCTTCTTTATTGTTCAGCTTTCCCATCCATACATGACTACTAGAAAAACCGTAGCTTTGACTATACAGACCTTTGTCAGCAAAGTAATGTGTCTGCTTTTTAATACTCTGTCTAGGTTTGTCATAACTTTTGTTCCAAGGAGCCAGCGTCTTTTCATTTCACGGTTGCCGTCACTGCCTTGTGATTTTGGAGCCCAAGAAGATAAAGTCTGTTGCTGTTTCCATTGTTTCACCATCTCTTTGCCTGAAGTGATGGAACTGGATGCCATGATCTTCGTTTTTTGAATGTTGAGTTTTAAGCCAGCTTTTTCACTCTCCNAAGAAGATAAAGTCTGTTGCTGTTTCCATTGTTTCACCATCTCTTTGCCTGAAGTGATGGAACTGGATGCCATGATCTTCGTTTTTTGAATGTTGAGTTTTAAGCCAGCTTTTTCACTCTCCTCTTTCACCTTCATCAAGAGGCTCTTTGGTTCTTCTTTTGCTTTCTGCCATTTGGGTGGTGTCATCTGCATCTCTGAGGTTATTGATATTCTCCCGTCAATCTTTACATGTTATCAAATGCAGATTTTCAGTTCTCGTGGTACTTGATCTGTCAGCATTATTGACACAACTAGTTGATTCATTTTCCTTGTAACATTTCCTCTGCTTGGTGAAGGAGCCACCTGCCTTCTCTTGACTATCTTCTTTTCTCCGACTCCTTTACTGGATTATCTTGTTTTCACACCATAAATTACTGGAGTACCTTCTGTCTTGTCTTTAGATCTCTCTTGTGTCCACATTTGCTCCCTGGGTGATCGCACCTCCCCTCTCAGCTCTCCCTTGAATTCTAGAGCTGTGTGTCTAGTTCTCTTTGAGCTTTGTGTATGTTTATAGATGTTTTAAACTGAACACGTCCAATATCAAACTCTGTACTCTCCTCTCCACCCTAAAGAAAAAGTCCCATTCAATACCCACATTTGCTATCCCAGTGAAAGATAGCGCTGTTCACCCAGTTTGCTCAGCCCTTTAGAAACCTTGGAATCTTTGTTCCTCCTCGACACACACACACACCTCATTACTCATCTAATCAACTTGCAGAATGTGTCTAGAACCTGACCTGTATCACCACGTCCATCACTAGGACCCTCGCGCAAGTGGCTATAAATTCTCACTTCACCTGCTCCCCATGTGGGATTCTCTATACCACAGCAAGAATAATCTTTTTGTTGTATAAGTCAGATCACATCCTGTGCTCACATCCATCCAGTGATCGCTCATCTAGCTTAGACCAGAATTCAGGTTCTTAGGCAGCCCTCTGTTGTTCAGTGGCTTCATTGATGACTCATGTCTTTTTACCCTACTGTAGCCTCACTTGCCTTTGTTGTGGTTCCTCTTCAAAAATGCCAAGCCTACTCCTTTTTTTTTTAAATATAAATTTTTTACTTTAATTGGAGACTAATTACTTTACAATATTGTATTCATTTTGCCCTACATCAACATGAATCCACCACGGGTGTACACGTGTTCCCCGTCCTGAACCCCGCCTCCCACCTCCCTTCCCCCAAGCCTACTCCTGTTTTGGTGGCTTTGCATGTACTGTTCCCTCTACCACAACCACTTTTCCCATTTATTTATTAATTTTTCATTCAGGTCTCTGCTCAAATGTCACCTCCTCAGAGTGGACTTGCCTGAACTCTCTCTAAAATAACACTGCCCAACCACCGTCATTTTCTATCCCTTTATCTTGCCTTTTAAAAAAAATATATAATGCTTGCCACCATTTGACATGATACATACATTAGTTTGTTTATTTCGTGTCTCCATAGCTAGAGCCCTGTGAAGGTGGGACTTTCTGTTTTGTTCACTTGGTAACCTCAGCTTTTAGAACAATGCCTTGCATTTAGTTAGAAATCAATAAATATTGGTTGAATGAATGAATGAAAAGATATGTCAGGAAAAGAGGCGTCAGTGAAAAAGCCTGGAATATAGGTCATTTGAGGAGAAAATGGAGAGTGTCTGGCCATTTCCACTAGAAGGGCACAGCAAAATCCAATGGGTAGGTACTTCGCTGGGGCTCCTGACATCTCATATTGTAGGATGGGCTTATCTCTGCACAGGAGAACTGGTAGCTGAATATCATCTGCTGACCAAGAGTTGTTAATACTCCAGTTTCCTACAGTTTTACAATTAAGACACGCTGAGTTTTTACTCACATAGCTTTACAAAAGAAGTCCATAATGGCATCCTGCTACTGATCGTATCTTGGATATTCAGTTTAAAAATCTATCTTATAATTTTTTGTGTATCATTAGTGATGAATGCAAAATTTCGTTGTTATGAAATCAGTAAGATCAGTACAGCATATTCCATACTTAAAATTAAATAGAGTGTGATTAAATCCTAGGAGTTTACTAAATAGTTTTTTAAAAATAAATGGCCATCAGTAATCTTATACAGAATTGGCTTTAGCTTTAATAACCCTTAAAGGTTTTAAATGTGTATCTGTTCATTAGAAGAAATAATACAAAATAGAGATGATCAGAAAAGAGTTTTGTGTGTGTGCTGTGAGATTTGTTAAACATGAGACCTTTGACTTGCCCTCCACTACTTCAGAAACCCCAGGGGCTGTGATCTGAAGATAAGTTAGGTTTTTTTTTTCTCCTCTATCAGCATGTCTTCTACCATAATACATTCCACAGATGCTGATAGCATCAGCGTTAGAACCATTTATAAGAAAATGTTTAGCTACAGTTAGTAGAACATGTATGTATGAACATGTATGCTGGATATGTATTTCTTGAAGTTAAGAGAAAAAGCTTAAGTTAGGATGACTTGATAGTTTTATTTTCTTCATCTATTCTTCCTATTTTCAAACAAACTTTTAAATAATTCAGAATTTTAATAATGCTAAAAGACAGTAAAATTAAAATCTTGCCCTTTTCTGTAGGTCCTTTGCACATTTTGGGCACAAGTATCTCCCTCCCTCCTTCCCTCCCTCCCTCTTCCTCTCGCTGTCTCTTCATTCTGCCTCTTCCTTCTACCTCTCTCTGTCTCCCCTCTCTTTTTCCTTCCTTCTGTCCCCCTCTCCCTCTCTCTTCCTTCTCTCTGTTTTTTTGGCAGCCTCTCTCTTTCAGTCTCTCTCTGTTCCACATCCACATTAGAGTGAGCTCAAGCTGTCTTACTTCTCTTGTAACAGTGTAGAACACTCACACTCTAACTGAACTGTGTTTGTGTTCATCCTTGTTTTTGTACATAACTTATAGATTTGTTGATTTAACCACATCTTTTTAACCCTTTTCTTTTTAATGCAGTAGTAAGTTAAATGATATACCTATGTACTGATATTTTTTTAGTATTGAAACTTGTACTCTTGTGTCTACAATGAACCATTTTTTTATTGTTCTTGTTATTCTTTGACAAAAAGTACTTGAGAAACTGAATATTTTTCTTCTCATACTACTTACATACTGGGCAGAAAAAAATTTTTTTAAGCACTTAGAAAATGTTCCTATCTTCCTAAATTATAAAAATGTACACAGGTCAGCGGTAGTTTGTTTTTTGAATTAGTGATCTTATATTTTTGTTCAGTGGAAAAATATAAATTCTTCATTAATATATTTTAGATACTGGTGTTAACTGTCCTTCCCCATACTTAAAGCAATATGTGTGTATTTTATAACTTGCTCCAGAAAAGATTTACCATGGACGTTCTATTTCCATCTCCTGGCAGTCACTGCTTACCTATTATTTGCATCATTAATGTCCATTATCTCTCCCCAAATCACACTGTCCTGGAAGATAGGCATCTGAAACAGCAAAAGATACAGCGAAGATGTCCAGTCCAAAGCTGCAGGTGAAAAAATGTGTTGGAAAGCAGGAAAGTGCTATAAATTATTGAGAGTATTCATCATAAAATGAGGCATGTGAAGCTATGCTGTCATTATTAGTAAAAATAAATAAATATGTTTTAAATGTGATGGCTAGTTAGTAGGAACTGTTTTCTCAAATACTTTTGTGGTCATATTTACTTTTACAAGTAAATATTGTTAAATTGCCCTTAGGATTATGTTAAATGCTTTTAAGAATGTCTGTCATCATTGAGTTACCTATTGGCAGGTCAAGTCTCTAATTTAGGATTATTATCGGGGCACATTAATGATGACAATAATAATAGTAAGATCTTTTGTGCTTGTAGAATTCCATATTCTCTCATATTAGCCTCACAATAACCCTGTGCTTTAGAAGTGGCACTTGAGGTAACTAAGGCTGCTCTGGTGGCTCAGATGGTAAAGAATCTGCCAGCAGTGTGGGAGACACAGGTTTGATGCCTGGTTTGGGAAAATCCTCTGGAGAAGGGAATGGCAATCCACTCCAGTATACTTGCCAAGAAAATTCCATGGACACAGGAGCCTGGTGGGCTATAGTTCATGGGGTTGCAAAGAGTCAGACACTACTGAGTGACTATACTTTCAAGGGTTAGAAAAGTTAAATTAAAACCATGTGACCAGTAAGTTGACTAGACAATATATAATCTAAAATTTTGCTTTCACATCTTTTTTTTTTTTAACCCTAAGTATCCCCAAAGCAGTGACTTGTTAGGATTTCATATTTTAACAAAAAGGAAAAAATATATATTTTACTTTAGTTGTGAAGTAGCATCTTTGTCCTTATTTCAGTTTTGATTACCATATTTCTTTGGATTAAAAGGCTAGTATTTGTCATGGTTGCCTGGGTATTATTGAAGTGATGGTTTTAATTCAATGGATAGAATTGGTGGCTATTAGAAGGCGAATCATACAGCCTTGCTGCAGAGGCCATTCATATCAATGCAGATCATACCTTAGTAAAGAAAACCAAACATATGTGTGGTCACAACCAATCCTTGTCATTATGCCATGAAAGCCTGGGGATTTGTGATCAAAGCAATGGGCTTATCCTTAACTGTGGTATAACCTCTGGTTGAACCTTTCAAACTTTTATTTTAAGAGATGATACACTACGTTTTGACCATGTTACTTACCTCTAAGACCTATCCACCTAATTAAGTGATAGAGATTAAAATTATTGTCAGCAAGTCAAAAGAAAATGTGAACTGTAAATACCTCTGTCTTCTGTCAGTGTTGTTTACTTATCATTTTCCACCGATGTTTTAAAGAATTGCTGAACATGTGTTTTTTATCCAGAGCTGAATGTTCTGTTCTGATGAATATAAAACATACTTCACTTTGTAAATGTACGTTAGAAGTATTAGAGAGACATAATCTTTGACTCTGTCACTAAATTTCATCTGTCAAAGGAGATAATTCTGAACTGTAATATTTAGTGTTATTTCAAGGCATGGTTCTTAGAAAGATGCTTTTAGGATTTAGATGGAATTCTGCATGTAACTTGAATGTCATTATCATCCATAGTAAAATTTAGGCAGTATATATACTTACTTGTTTCTTTGGTTAGATGTTGGTGTACCTCAGTTGAGTTCAGCTGTTTATTTCCTATTAGAAGGATATTCAACTTTCATCAACTGATTTACTTTTGCAGATCTCCTTATAGTGAGATTATAATATGTTTTCAGTATATATACTTACTTTTTCACTTAATTGTCTTTAATTGATGATGTCCTTTATACTGTATCAGACACTTCATAATCTTTCTCTTAGTTTTTAATTTACTGGAAACATGTCCATTTAAAAATTATTTCCTGTTGCATGTATATAGTCCTCTTCAAACCAACTGAATAGTTCTTCACTGATCATTGAAAACAAATGATACATGCATGTTTCAGTCTCTGTACCTCTTCTTAAGATATTCTGCTTGTCAGAACTGTTCTTGTCTTTCCCCTATTTATCTTTGATTGTAACTACCATTCTTCAACAGGTTTTTCCTGAGTATCTAAATGTGCCACTTACTCTGTCCAGGCTTTGGAGGTATAGCAAGACACATAAAGTCCTTAATCTCCTGGAGCTGTCAATCAGAGGGAGCAATATAGTTTGATGAGTGTTATATTATGAAAGTACAGTATATTATGTTCTTCTCCCCTGAACTTTCTCTGACAACCCCAACTTCTAGGCATCCCTTTTTCTTTTGAATTTCTAGAAGGCTGTTTGTGTTTATAACCAGTTTACTCCCAATTAATATATCCTTTCACTGTTTAGGAACGTACATCTGTGATCTGTAGAGGGAAAGTAACATTTATGTCTCCATATCCCAGATCCTAACACACTTCTTTGTAGAGTAAAAATGAAGTGAATTTCTTTGTGATTGTGATTGCTGTATAACACTTCATGTCTAGCCAATGCTTATATCAGAGAATATCAAAGAATGAAGTAATGGGAACTTTAAAAAAGTTTTACTCTGCTCATAATGAGTTATATCATTTTGTTTCCTAGAAATAATTGTGAGTGAATATATTGGTACCTTTTATTATTTAAATACAGTTGAGTCTTGAACAACATAGGTTTGAACTGCATGGGTCTACTTGTCTCTGGATTTTTTTCAATAGTAAATACTATAGTACTACCCTGTCCAGAACTGGTTGAATCCGTGGATTCAGAACCACCTATGCAGGATACAGAGGAACTGCAGATATGAAGTGCCAATTTTTGACTGGGTGGAGGGTTGTTATTGTTGTTCAGTTGCTAAGTCACGTCCTGCTCTTTGTGACCCCATGAACTGCTAAGCACGCCAGACTTCCCTGTCCTTCACTGTCTCCCTGAGTTTGCTCAGATTCATGTATATTGAATCAGTGATGCCATCCAACCATCTCATCCTCTGTCGCCCCCTTCTCCTCTTTACCAGTATCAGGGTCTTTTNCTTTGTGACCCCATGAACTGCTAAGCACGCCAGACTTCCCTGTCCTTCACTGTCTCCCTGAGTTTGCTCAGATTCATGTATATTGAATCAGTGATGCCATCCAACCATCTCATCCTCTGTCGCCCCCTTCTCCTCTTTACCAGTATCAGGGTCTTTTCTGTGAGCCAGCTGTTCACATCTTCATATCTGGCTAGTAGGAAATTTATTCACAGTCATTAGATGCTTAGGACAAAGGCCTCCTTTCCCAAGGCTTGAATGAGATACAGGCTTATGTGGTACCTAAAAAAATTGGCTTTCACGTCTTCAGTTCATCTTTTTCACTAGTAATATATCCTCATTGTCTAGGATGTATGGTCTTTTGGAAGCTGGCAGCTCTGCTGGTTATCCAAGCTTGAGTTAGATATTTGCTGATGCCAGAAGCCCTGGTGCCAAGTGACTAGCTTAGCTAAGTGCACCATCATGGAGCATGTGTGCAGGTGGGCAGAGTGTTCTCTGTATAAGGGGGCTTAACTGAAGGAAAGAAGAGAAGCCCAAATCTACCTATACTACACTCACCAAACTGAGTTCTCTCGTGAGTGAATTAGCCCTGAAAGATTGCCTTTTTCCTAATTCATGTAGAGGCACCATATGGACAAGCTGTAATCCTGATCACTACTTACCATCCCCTAGGTTCCAGACTAGCCTCTATCCCCTCCCCTTCTCCCCTGGCTCACAGAACACTGACTACCAATTTTGAGAAACTTGGTTCCCTAATTCTGGGAAAATCTCTCTTCTCCTTGATTTCTACTTCTTCTCCTTGTCACTACTTCTCCTGGCATTTTATATAGTCGCCTGTTCACTTATACTTTCACAAAAGACAGAAAAAAAAGATGTTTACAGGAGGCCTCTTCTCTGGACCCTGCAAATATTCTGGAAATGCCTGACAACTGTCTTGAAATTGGAAGGATGTATGCAGTGGGAGATTGAGGAGTAAAAAGTAAAGAAGCATAACACAGAATTCCCATCCCAATAAATTTCAAGTGAAATATTAAGCCTAATTTTTATTTGACTTATATTTTTGATTTTGTTCAATCATTTGTTCTGTGTTAGGGTATAGGCAGTTAACAAACACTGTTGTGAAAGTTTCAGGTGAACAGTGAAAGGACTTAGCCATATATATACCTGTATCCATTTCCCCTCAAAGTCCCCTCCCATCCAGCCTGCCACATAACAGTGAACAGAGTTCCATTAATTTTTAATTGATAAAGTTTACAGTTTTAATTTTGAACATCTTTATAGCGTCCTTTATATAAAATGTATAAAGTACCTATCTTTAGTAGGAAATCACAAATAAAGTCTGTGGTAACTGAAAACTGGTAAGTCTTTGCCTCCCTCCCAGCATTATAGAAATGATACAACTGAGAGTTTAACATGGTCCAGTCATATCTTGTATTAAAAATTTCTTGTTTGTTTTATATGTAATTTTGCTTTATTTTATTTTGAGATAAATTAGCTGCATTTACATTTAGGGTAAGGGCTTCCCTGGTGGTTCAGATGGTAAACAATCTACGTGTAATATAGGCAAGACAGGTTTGATCCCTGGGTCGGGAAGGTCCTCTGGAGAAGGCAGTGGCAGCCCACTCCAGTATTCTTGCTTGGAGAATTCCTTGGACAGAGGAGCCTGGTGGGCTACATAATGAACTAATATGTTTAAATAAAATGGGCTAGGAACAAAATACATTTCTGTTAATTGAATTTAGAACTTGTAAAAGAACCAATGAAGAGCATTTATGTTTTGAGCAAATATATTTTTGTCAGTTTATTTAACTAAATAAAATGAGAGATGTAGAAGATAGGAAAAAACATTAAAAAATCATAAGAACTTGTTACTACATAAGAATAATTTTATTTATAAGAAATTTGCTATGAAAGGTCATTTGTCCCCTTTGTTCTTTCTAGATATGGTCTCAAGAAAGAGTATATTTTTTGTATATTTTTACTGTGTAATATGTATCTCTGATTTATGATGCAGGTGACTGATGGCCCAAATAAAAACTTGGGAGAAACCTAGCATCTAAAATTCAGCCATTATAATTGTTTTGACTCCTAGGAGAATCACTACAGAGAAGCATAGTGTGTATAAAGGGCAGAAGAAGGATGACATCCTCTGTGAAAGTGTTAGGGTGAGGGTAGGGGTACACAAGTATTACAGCATACTTCAGCAAATTGATAGTTATAAAGCGACATATTCAGATATGGTAAAAAAAAAAATGGCCATGGAATAAGTCATATCCGACTCTTTTGTGACCCCATGGACTGGAGCCTGCCAGACTCCTCTGTCTTTGCAATTTCCCAGGCAGATCTCTGGAGTGGGTTGCCATTTCCTTCTCCAGGGGATCTTCCTGACCCAAGGATCGAACACGTCTCCTGCCTTCATAGGAGCCACCATCAAAGCTTGTGTGTGTGTCTGTGTGTGTGTGTGTGTATGTGTGTATGAGTGTGTGTGTTTGTGTGTGTGTGTGTGTGTGTGTATGTAACTTTTTTTCAGGAGAACTAATTTTCTTATCATGGAAAAATGGAAAGTTTTTGTTTACTATTTTTAAAAAGTGCTTAGAATATATGTTAAAAACATCTTTAAAATGTTTAGCACTGTGTATACTATGTAAGCAGAGTCTATGCTTATTTGAGGATTAAGTACAGAGGCTTTAATTACATACAGTTAAATGTCAATCTAAATGTTTCTCTAATTTCCAAATTTATCATAAATCATCTGTATAACCTTGGGCGAATTGTAAGTTCTTTGAGCCTTAGTTGATTCTTTAAATGGCGATGATACCTTACCTTGTAAAATTGTTGTGAAGATTAAATGTGATAAGTTGTGAAGTTTAAATGTGATGTTTATTAAGAGTTTATTTTAGTACTTGACTCATCTCATGCAGTAAATGTTATTTAGCTCAAACAAATTGAATATAGCTTTTTGTTGCATAAAATAGCACATATATGTCTTTTGTTAGGCTTACATGCATCATTTTGGAGAAGAAAATCTTAAAATTTTGGTATAATCACTATATCATTTTATTTATGATTAAACTTTTAATAGGAGTCTTCCTATAAAAAAATTTTTGTTAAGTTTAAATGTTTTTCAAGTTAGTGATCATGTGGTTGTCAGGCATTTGGAGGACAGGGTCATTTCTACCCTGCTTAGTTAATTATTGTGATTGTAAACAAAGGATGTACAATTCAAAGTCAAGCAGCATTTCACATGGATGATGGAGGTGATAATAGCTTAATTCCTGCTGAATTTTTTTTCTTTGCTCTAGTGAATTCATACTGACCTTGTCCAAAATCTGATGACCTCCCTATTTTACTCAACCATTTGGAAAGCCAGGCTGCCATAGCTGGCCCTGAGGGGGTAGCTGAAAGACCACTGAGTCACTGACCCATGTCAAGACTGGATTTCAAGTCTGATCTGTAGGACCTCTGAAATAATTATACATGGGGCTTATTGTATTCAAAAACCTAACTGGTTGCATTTTTGTGCTTATTAAGTATCTTGTTAAAGTGTATTTTAAATGTCCTTATTTAAGTCGTATTTAATTTATTATTTCTCATGCAGGTCATTTTCTAGACTAATTATAAATTTTTATCTTTTATCAGAGTTAGTACCTTCAAACTAAACTTGAATGTTTTGAAATGTGAGCAAAGTATATTATTACACCCTGGCTAACTTCATTGAATATCTTCCTGGTTCATGGTGGACCAAAGCTTTTTAATGTTCCTAAAGATCTTGGTTTTTTATGGCAAGAATTCCATATACCTAAACAAAAAAATCTAGTTTAAGCTGTTGTTAATATTGTGGCATGTTAATCTCTGTTTATATGTTTTCTAACCTCAAATATTACTCAAATGTTGGTATTTTAAGGATTTTGAGGTTATAAGAATTGTCATAAGGAAAGCATGTGACCACCCAGTAAGGTGTTCTTTTAGATTAGATTGGATGTGATCAGTCAGCCTTGATAGAACTTTGTGATAGAGCTAGGATATGAAAACAGAAAAAAATTTCCTGTGTTTATTTTGTTCTTCGGCATAATAGGAAATGTTTGGCTTTTTATAAATACCTTCAGTTTTCTACAGTTTATAATATGACTGTCTTTTATTTTTATATAGGAGTTGATCCCTGAATTTTACTATCTCTCTGAGATGTTTGTCAACTTCAATAATTATAATCTTGGAGTAATGGATGATGGGACAGTAGTGTCAGATGTTGAACTTCCTCCTTGGGCCAAAACCTCAGAAGAATTTGTTCGCATAAACAGATCGGTAAGTTGGAATCATCTACTCTGTCTGTCATGAAACTTTTCTCAAAGTGTATTCCATGTGTTGGTATAATCATTAACCCTTACTCTTCTGAACAAAACTGGTTGATAGGGATAACTGAAAGTGACATGATAGTTCATAAATCTCTGTATATACTTTATAGAATCTTATTGACTTGAAAGGTATAGTGGTTTCTTTTATGCAGGATTTAGGCTACTTTTGCCTGGCAAATCCCGTGGATGGAGGAGCCTGGTAGGCTGCAGTCCGTGGGGTCACTAGGAGTCAAACACGACTGAGCGACTTCACTTTCATTTTTCACTTTCCTGCATTGGAGAAGGAAATGGCAACCCACTCCAGTGTTCTTGCCTGGAGAATCCCAAGGATGGGGGAGCCTGGTGGGCTGCCATGTATAGGGTCGCACAGTCGGACACGACTGATGCAACTTAGCAGCAGCAGGCTACTTTTATATGAATGTGATGATTCAAGATTATAAGTGAAAGTTACAAGTGAATTTCTTAGAGAATGCTGTGCTTTTTCAAACAGGAGTTTCTTGTACCATTAGAAGTACATAATTCTGTGTTCCAGGTTAGAAGGACAGTGAGCATTTTGATAATAGAAAAAGATTTTCAAAATTTAACCTGTATCTATCTTTTAAAGGAAATTTCATGTAATATTTAGAATAGGAAAACTTTAAAATTTAAAACTGTGGTTATAAAACACTCTTAAGAATCCTCCAGTGGACTCTTTAATGTCCCCTGTTTTATGGGTTCTAGATTCTTCTATGAAAAACTAATATGATTTTTTTTTTTGCCCTTAACTTGTATAAATGCTGGGAATTAGGAAGCCTTATTCTCAGTTTTTTTAAAGTAGTATCTTTATCATACTTCATACTAAAAATTGAATGTGAGTTTCATTGTGTTTTTAATTTACACCAAAACAAACTTTTTTTAGGGGGGTACCACTAAGACAGGGGGCACTGAGAGTGGGCATCAGAGGGCAGACACTGAAACCACAATCACAGAAAACTAACCCATCTCATCACATGGGCCACAGCCCTGTCTAACTCAATGGGACTGTGAGCCATGCCTGCAGGGCCACCCAGCATGGACGGGTCATGGTGGAGAGGTCTGACAAAACGTGGTCCACTGGAGAAGGAAATGGCAAACCACGTCAGCATTCTTGCCTTGAGGACCCCATGAACAGTATGAAAAGGCAAAAAGATGGGACACTGAAAGATGAACTCCCCAGGTCAGTAGGTGNTGGACGGGTCATGGTGGAGAGGTCTGACAAAACGTGGTCCACTGGAGAAGGAAATGGCAAACCACGTCAGCATTCTTGCCTTGAGGACCCCATGAACAGTATGAAAAGGCAAAAAGATGGGACACTGAAAGATGAACTCCCCAGGTCAGTAGGTGCCCAATATACTACTGGAGATCAGTAGAGAAATAAAACCGGAAAGAATGAAGAGATGGAGCCAATGCAAAAACTACACCCAGCTGTCGGTGTGACTGGTGATGGAAGCAATGTCTGATGCTGTAAAGAGCAATACTGCATAGGAACCTGGAATGTTAGGTCCATGAAAGTGAAGTCACTCAGTCGTGTCCGACCTCAGTAGAGAAATAAAACCGGAAAGAATGAAGAGATGGAGCCAATGCAAAAACTACACCCAGCTGTCGGTGTGACTGGTGATGGAAGCAATGTCTGATGCTGTAAAGAGCAGTACTGCATAGGAACCTGGAATGTTAGGTCCATGAAAGTGAAGTCACTCAGTCGTGTCCGACCCTTTGCGACCCCATAGACTATAGCCTACCAGGCTCCTCTGTCCATGGGATTTTCCAGGCAATAGTACTGGAGTGGATTGCCATTTCCTTGTCCATGAATCAAGGCAAATTGGAAGTGGTCAAACAGGAAACAGCAAGAGTGAATGTCGACATTCTAGGAACCAGCAAACTAAAATGGACAGGAGTGGGTGAATTTAACTCAGATTACCATTATATCTACTATTGTGGGCAAGAATCCCTTAAAGAAATGGAGTAGCCCTCATAGTCAACAAAAGAGTCTGAAATGAAGTACTTGGATGCAGTCTCAAATATGACAGAATAATCTCTGTTGTTTCCAAGGAGATATCACGATATCCAATATCACGATAATCCAAGTCTATGCCCCAACCAGTAACACTGAAGAAGCTGAAGTTGAATGGTTCTATGAAGACCTACAAGACCTTTTAGAACTAACAGCCCCAAAAGATGTCCTTTTCATTTTGGGGACTGGAACGCTAAAGTAGGAAGTCAAGAAACACCTGGAGTAACAGGCAAATTTGGCCTTGGAATACAGAAAGAAGCAGGGCAAAGGCTAACAGAGTTTTGCCAAGAGAATGCACTGACCATAGCAAACACCCGCTTCCAACAACACAACATCAGACTCTACACATGGGCATCACCAGACAGATAGTACCAAACCAGATTGATAATATTCTTTGTAGCCAAAGATGGAGAAGCTCTATACAGTCAGCAAAAACAAGACCAGAGGCTGACTGTGGCTCGGATCATGAACTCCTTATTGCCAAATTCAAACTTAAATTGAAGAAAGTAGGGAAAACCACTAGACCATTCGGGTATGACCTAAATCAAATCCCTTACAATTATATAGTTTAAGTGAGAACTAGATTTAAGGGCCTAGATCTAGTAGAGTGCCTGAAGAACAGTGGACAGAGGTTCGTGACATTGTACAGGAGACAGGGATCAAGACCATCCCCAAGAAAAAGAAATGCAAAAAGCTAAATGGCTGGCTGGGGAGGCCTTACAAGTAGCTATGAAAAGAAGAGAGGCGAAAAGCAAAGGAAAAAGGAAAGATATAAGCATGTGAATGCAGAGTTCCAGAGAACAGCAAGCAGAGATAAGAAAGCTTTCCTTAGTGATCATTGAAAAGAAATTGAGGAAAAACATAGAATGGGAAAGACTAGAGATCTCTTAAAGAAAATGAGAGATACCAAGGGAACATTTTATCCAAACATGGGTTCAATATAGGACAGAAATGGTGTGGACATAACAGAAGCAGAAGATATTAAGAAGAGGTGGCAAGAATACACAGAAGAACTGTACAAAAAAGATCTTCACGACCCAGATAATCACATGGTGTGATCACTCACCTAGAGCCAGACATCCCGGAATGTGAAGTCACGTGGGCCTTAGAAAGCATCACTACGAACAAAGCTAGTGGAGGTGATGCAATTCCAGTTGAGCTGTTTCAAATCCTGAAAGATGATGCTATGAAAGTACTGCACTCAATATGCCAGCAAATTTGGAAAACTCAGCAGTGGCCACAGGACTGGAAAAGGTCAGTTTTCATTCCAATCCCAAAGAAAGGCAATGCCAAAGAATGCTCAAACTGCCGCACAATTGCACTCATCTCACATGCCAGTAAAGTAATGCTCAAAATTCACCAAGCCAGGCTTCAGCAATACGTGAACCGTGAACTCCCTGATGTTCAAGCTGGTTTTAGAAAAGGCAGAGGAACCAGAGATCAAATTGCTAACATCCGTTGGATCATCGAAAAAATGAGAGAGTTCCAGAAAAACATCTGTTTCTGCTTTATTGACTATGCCAAAGCGTTTGACTGTGTGGATCACAAGAAACTGTGGAAAATTTTGAAAGAGATAGGAATACCAGACCACCTAACCTGCCTCTTGAGAAACCTGTATGCAGGTCAGGAAGCAACAGTTAGAACTGGACATGGAACAACAGACTGGTTCCAAATAGGAAAAGGAGTCCATCAAAGCTGTATATTGTCACCCTGCTTATTTAACTTATGTGCAGACTACATCATGAGAAATGCTGGGCTCCATGAAGCACAAGCTGGAATCAAGATTGCTGGGAAAAGTATCAATAACCTCAGATATGCAGAAGACATCACCTTTATGGCACAAAGTGACGAAGAACTAAAGAGCTTCTTAGTGAAAGTGAAAGAAGAGAGTGAACAAGTGGGCCTAAAGCTCCACATTCAGAAAACTAAGATCATGGCATCTGGTCCCATCACTTCATGGCAAATAGATGGGGAAACAGTGGAAACAGTGGCTGACTTTATTTTGGCAGGCTCCAGAATCACTGCAGATGGTGATTGCAGCCATGAATTTAAAAGACGCTTACTTCCTGGAAGGAAAGTAATTACCAACCTAGACAGCATGTTAAAGAGCAGAGATATTACTTTGCCAACAAAGGTCCGTCTAGTGAAAAGTATGGTTTTTCCAGTAGTCTTGTATGGATGTGAGAGTTGGACTGTGAAGAAAGCTGAGCGCCGAAGAATTTTGCTTTTGAACTGTGGTGTTGGAGAAGACTCTTGAGAGTCCCTTGGCCTTCAAGGAGATCCAACCAGTCCATTCTAAAGGAGATCAGTCCTGAGTGTTCATTGGAAAGACTGATGTCTAAGCTGAAGCTCCAATACTTTGGCCACCTGATGTGAAGAGCTGACTCATTTGAAACGACCCTGATGCTGGGAAAGATTGAGGGCAGGAGGAGAAGGGGACAACAGAGGATGAGATGGTTTGAGGGCATCACTAACTCAATGGACATGGGTTTGGGTAAACTGTGGGAGTTAGTGATGGACAGGGAGGCCTAGCGTCCTGTGGTCCATGGGGTCGCAAAGAGTCAGACACGACTGAGCGACTGAAGTGAACTGAACTGAAAACAAAAATTATTTCATTTTTGTTTTCTTGATGCCTTTTCTTACTTTATCTACCAACAATTACATTTTAATCCTATATTCTAGATCCTATTTGTAACCTTGCTTTTATTGATATTTCACATTTTATATATACTGGAAGCAATGCAGAAGGAGTGTAAAGAGCATAGGCTTTGACATTAGACCTGTTTTCCTAATCTTGGATCACATTGCTGGTTATGGGACATTAGGCAGTTTAACCTTTCTGAACCGTGGTTTCCTCACTGAAGTTTGAAAATTATTTGTATAAAGCTACAATTATGTATGTAAACTACTGTGAGTTTTCTCAGGCTTATAGAAAACATTCAGTAAATAGCACCTAACATTATTCTATCACAGTCTTAAGGTACCTGTTGCATTTTGGTTTACCTCACACATTTTTCAAGATTTTCAAGTTACTATAATTAAAATGGAAGCCCAAGACAAAGCTTAGTTCTGAAAGATGTAGAAGGAATGTTAAACTTTTAAATGAGGCAACTGTCTATCATTGTGCAACTTTTTTTTTTTAACCCCCTTCAGCAGTGCATATATGTCAATAAAAGGTACAGTGATTCTGTAGTTTTCGGGATGGGGGGTGAGTTTGTTTTTACTCACAATTATTTTCTACATTTCCAAAACACATTTATTAAGTTTAATTGACATACCATAAAAGCCACCTTTTAAAAGGTTCTCAATTCAATGAGTTTTAGCAAATTTATAGGTTTGTGTAAGTATCAACACAATCAGCTCACATCACTCCAAAATGTTTCCTTCTATATGTTTGCTCCCAGTCCTAGTTCTAGGCAATCACTGATTCTGCCTCTATAGCTCTTCTTTTTCAAGATATCTGACATAAATAGAAACCTGAGGCGTGTAGTCCTCCTGTACCTGGCTCTCTACTCAGCATGATGTTCCTGAGACTCATCCTGTTGTCCATACAGCAGCAGTCTCTTTGCGTTGCTGCATAGTATCCCTTTGTGTACATAATAAGATATTTTGTTTATTTACCAGCTTATAGATATTTTGGAGAAGGAAATGGCAATCCGCTCCAGTATCCTTGCCTGGAGAATCCCGTGGACAGAGAAGCCTAGTAGGTTATAGTCCATGGGGTCGCAAAGAGTCAGACACGACTGAGCGACTTCACCTTCACCTATAGATATTTGGCTTTTTTCCAGTTTTAGGCTATTAAGAATATTTGCATATATCTTAGAGTTGATATCTGATTTCATTTCTCTTGGATAGATTCCTAGGAGTTTTAATCCCTGAGTTATATGATAAGAATAGGGCTTCCCAGGTGGTATAGTGGTAAAGAATCTGCCTGCCAATGCAGGAGACATGGGTTTAATCCCAGGGTTGGGAAGATTCCCTGGAGTAGGAAATGGCAACCTGTTCCAGTACACTTGCCTGGAAAATCCCATGGACGAGGAACCTGGCAGACTACAGACCATGGGGTTGCACAGAGTCAGACATGACCGACTGACCACATGCACACGTGATAAGAATATATTTACCGTTTTGCATTCCCATCAACAGTATGTGAAGTTTCAGTTTGCCGTATCCTTGCAAATATCTGTAATTGTCAATCTTTTTTACTTTAGCTCTTCAGTGATTCATTGTGATTTTAATTTGTGTTTCAGTAATGACTGATGGTGTTGACCATCTTTTCACAGGCTTATTTTATGCTCATATATTCTTTGGTGAACTATCTATTCAAATCTTTTGCCTGTTTTTTAATTGTATTGTATGTCTTTTTTATTATTTTGTTGTAAGACATCTTTATATATTCCCCATAAAAGTTCTTTTTCCAACATATGTTTTGCAGATCTTTTTCTCAAAGTTTGTGGCTTGTCTTTTGCTTTTTAATGGTTTCTTCTGAATCACCGTTTTGAGTGAATGTTTTGTTAACGATTAGGTAGATATAAGATAAAATTTATATAATATTTGAAAGATATAAATAGTCATCCCCATTCTTGAGAAACACATCCCTTAGAAAAATTGAAATCATGTTGTGATCATTACTAAAACATTTTTTTTCTCAATTTAAACTTTTTAAGTCCCAAGGGAACCATTCTCTATTGACTCATTAATTCATCATTGCCATGTTTAGTATGGCTAAAAATACAAAGAAATTTGTTAAAGCATTTGCTTTAAAAAAGGTCTAAGAGGCAGAATCATTTGAATAAATTATATTTAAAACTCTTCAGTAATATTCTGACATTTAGGGAAATATGATTATATAAAGTAAGGTAAACCACTCTCCTGACAGTACCCTCACCCCTACTCAGACTGCTTTCTCCTCAGAAAAACCAGGTGTATTTGAAACAAGTCTTCCAAGGACATGGAGGAAAAGAAGGTGGCAGCTTACCAAATTGTTTTTCATTAAAGTTTCAGTTTTGCCTGCTCGTGCTTAGATATGATTATGAAATTTTATACAAAGTAGTGTTTAATAATACTAGTTGCACCTTTATTACAACTTAAATAAATAAGTGTTAGTCATTCTGCCGTGTCTCTTTGAAACCACATGGGCTGTAGCCTGCCAGACTCCTCTGTCCGTGGGATTCTCCAGGCAAGAATACTGGAGTGGGTTGTCATTCCCTTCTCCAAGGGGATCTTCCCAACCTAGGGATTGAACCTTGGTTGCCTGCATGGCAGGTGGATTCTTTACCATCTGAGCCACCAAGGAAGCCTATTGTAACTTATTATTGAATTATTAAACATTTTTCCCAGCAATTCCTCTTCCTGTGAACTTGACATATGTCTTCATAGTTTAGGCTCTGAATAAGCTTATATTTGTAACAGAGCTCATAAAAATTCACTGCACATTAAATTCAAACATTTTATAGAACAATATTTACATCTCTGATAATTTTAACTCCTAATTAGGAAGGTACTTGATTTTTCTTACATGTGTCTTCATGAAAGAATTTAATAACTCATTCATTCTTTCAAAAATATTTATTTTGCACCTATGATGAGCAAAGCTTTTCTACAGTACAGTTCATATTGACTGGTTTTAAAGTTTTCTGTTGACTCTCTGTGACTAAACCGTTAGTACGGTGTTTTATGTGTGTGTTAGCATGCTATCACGTAAGGGTTTTATCCCCCTCCTCTTTGGGGTTTACCTCTTCAAGTCCACAGATTTTATGCAATGATTGTAGCTCATGAAATGCATACTACTTTGATCTGTGACCTTTCTGTGGTGCTAATCGGGTTCCTGATATCATTATACCTTACTCATTAATCATATTTCCTGCAGCCCGTCAGGCAGCCAGACAGAGCAAGTCCCTGTTTTCAGCCCTCTGTTGGCAGGTTTCTGTTTTTCCGGATTATTATAGACGATACTTTGGCTTCTCGTAGTCAGAGCCACATCAAGCTGTGTGTTACAATTAAAGTCAGATGGTCCTCAGGTTGAACAGGGATATAGTGTTGCAGCTGTCTCTCTTCCTGGAACAAACCAGCTCCAAGAGCAGATGATCTATAGGACAGTGAATAATAACAGATTGTACAGTACTCCATTGGTAGCAGGGGATCCCAGATTTAATTAACTGACATACTCATTTTAAGATACACAGCACGTCTTTTTCAAGTATTTGCTTGCCCAGATATTATCTCAAGGGAATAGAATATTTTTAGGAGCATGATTCTGATGTTGGATAGTAACCCTACATTTTCTTTTTTCTTTTTTTTTTTTTTGGAGGACTCTAACTGCTACCTTACCTAATCATGTTACTCCTTAGAGCTTTCTGTAGGTAGTGAAGATCTAAATAAGAATTACTGAATTGGCTAAAGTGTTGAATGTATATACAGAATCCTGTGTATTTTAGAAGGAAACCCTCAGAGGTCTGATTATTCTTTCAGGTATATAAATTAAATTTTCTTTGTTCTAAAGAGTTGGAATCAGGGAAAAGCCAAAGTGATCTTAACTACATCCCAGAGAGTGGTCTGTGTTATTTAATATTACCTAGATCAGGAAAAAAAAAATATTCCAAATGCTGCTTCAGAAATATAAATGAGAAACAGGCCTTCATACTTTCAAATAATATAAAAATGTATGAGTTCAGACTGCTCATCATTTATCTCATGATATAATGTCAATGTTATGGACCTATATTACACTGCCTCTTAGAACCCTTGAGTTTTAAGTTGAATAAGAGACATAAGACATAATGAGGAAACCATTTTCTCAGCAGTAATGTTACTTTAAAAGTTTATAGAAATTGGTGACGTGGAATACTTTGTTTTAGCTGCAGGATGTATAGTTTATCCAAGTTATAATAGTAATTTGTTCGTTTAACCAGTACTTACTAAGTTGCCTGTTTGTGGACCAGCACTGTTAGACTCAGTGAACCAGACAGATAGTATCTCTACACTTCGGAGATTACTTCTTGTTTGATAACTTAGATTGTTGAAACAGAAAGCTTTTCAAGGCTGAGAGGTGGCATGAATTTGATAAAGGACATCTTCTATTGATGAATTATATTCAGGTTACCAGTTAGAATCCCATTTGCTTTTGTGTGTCTTCTATAGCTTCTATCTTTCCTGCTGTGACATGAGTTGTCACTTGCTTGAGAACGTAAAGAAAAATAAAGTGAGTATGTTATCTTCTTTCCAATAAGATGTGGACACATTAAAAGTGATTTTTGTATTGTTTTCTAAGAGAAAAATTAAAATTTCATATTTTATTTCACCACCTACCTTGTCTTTTCCTATCTATGCTAAAATTTAAGTCTGTTGAGGGTAAACCTTCATAAGTCTTATGTGTGAATGAACTTGGTCAGCCTTTTCTAACTTTTAAGATCACTGATTAGGGAACTTTTTTTTGAAACAAAAATGTTTTGTTTAAAAAACAAAAATTTTTTAAACATTTTTTTAAACAAGCTTTTTGGAATACAGATTCTAGAAGCTAACTTTTTTTTTCATACTGTTCCTTTTCCAATTGCCTTTTATTTTCCACAATGATAATGATGTGGCAAAGAATATAAGTTGTCAGAGCAATATAGTTTGTAATAATTATTCTCAACTTTGGGCATATCCTTTCCTCCACCTCCCTCAGTTCAGTTCAGTTCAGTTCAGCCGCGCAGTCGTGTCTGACTCTTTGCGACACCATGAATCACAGCATGCCAGGCCTCCCTGTTCATCACCATCTCCCAGAGTTCACTCAGACTCACGTCCATCGAGTCCTTGATGCCATCCAGCCATCTCATCCTCGGTCGTTCCCTTCTCCTCCTGCCCCCAACCCCTCCCAGCATCAGAGTCTTTTCCAATGAGTCAACTCTTCTCATGAGGTGGCCAAAGTACTGTCAGCTTTAGCATCATTCCTTCCAAAGACTTCTCAGGGTTGATCTCCTTCAGAATGGACTGGTTGGATCTCTTTGCAGTCCAAGGGACCCTCAACCACAGTTCAAAAGCATCAGTTCTTCAACG
>SJYX01016446.1:52782-73514 GCA_006410675.1 Oreotragus oreotragus | reverse complement strand
AGTCTGAATTTGGTAATAAGGAGTTCATGATCTGAGCCACAGTCAGCTCCTGGTCTTGTTTTTGTTGACTGTATAGAGCTTCTCCATCTTTGGCTGCATAGAATATAATCAGTCTGATTTCGGTGTTGACCATCTGGTGATGTCCATGTGTAGAGTCTTCTCTTCTGTTGTTGGAAGAGGGTGTTTGCTATGACCAGTGCATTTTCTTGGCAAAACTCTATTATTCTTTGCCCTGCTTCATTCCTCATTCCAAGGCCAAATTTGCCTGTTACTCCAGGTGTTTCTTGACTTCCTACTTTAGCATTCCAGTCCCCTATAATGAAAAGGACATCTTTTTTGGGTGTTAGTTCTAAAAGGTCTTGTAGGTCTTCATAAAACCATTCAACTTCAGCTTCTTCAGCATTACTGGTTGGGGCATAGACTTGGAAAACTGTGATATTGAATGGTTTTTTGCTGTTAAATCTAGTTCAAAAAAGACACCTAAGTAAGTGGGGGGGGGGGGGAGATGTGTTGATAGATTAATTCTCTCCTAATATATTTATAAATCCACTATAGAATCCAGTCCAAGTTCCAATAGAATTACTTTGTTTTGTTAGAATGTGAAAACTTGATTGCAAAGGCCAAAGGACCAGTTATAGACAAAATCCTTTCTGAAAGCAAGAACAGATTTCAGAGGGACTTGTTTTTACTATATGTCAATAGTTATTATAAAGCTGTAGTAATTATGGAAAATTAGGAAAAGGAGACTAATAAAAGTGAACAGAGAACCCAGAAACGGACAAGGGCCTATAAAGAAACTTCATCTGTCATAGAGCTGATATTACAGATCTGTGGGGAAAGGAAGGACTTGTCAACTTAGATGACATAATTAGTAATTTTGTGTTGATTTCCAAGGGCTGCCATAACAGAGTAATGGAAATACTGGGTGGCTGAAAGAACAGGAATGTGTTGTCTCAGTTCTGGAGGCTAGAAGTCTGCAATCGTAGTTCAGCAAGGTAGGTTCCTTCTGAGGGTTATGGAGGAAGGATCAGATCTAGATCTCTTGCTGGCCTGTATTTAGCTGTGTTCTCCTTAAATCTCTAAACATCATCCTCCCTTTATGTGTGTCTATGTATCTAAATTTTCCCTTTTAATAAGAACTCCAGTTATATTGGGTTAGGGAAACACTCTACTCCAGTATGACCTCATCTTAACATAAATAATTACATGTGTAATGGCCCTATTTCCAAATAAGGTCACATTCTGAGTTGTTCAGTTCAGTCGCTCAGTCGTGTCAGACTCTGCGACCCCATGAATTGTAGCACGCCAGGCCTCCCTGTCCATCACCAACTCCCGGAGTTCAGTCAAACTCATGTCCATCGAGTCAGGGATGCCATCCAGCCATCTCATCCTCTGTCATCCCCTTCTCTTCCTCTGTCGTCCCCTTCTCTTCCTGCCTCCAGTCCCTCCCAGCATCAGGGTCTTTTCCAATGAGTCAACTCTTCACATGAGGTGGCCAAGGTACTGGAGTTTCAGCTTTAGCATCATTCCTTTCAAAGAACACCCAGGACTGATCACCTTTAGAATGGACTGGTTGGATCTCCTTGCAGTCCAAAGGACTCTCAAGAGTCTTCTCCAACACCCACAGTTCAAAAGCATCAATTCTTCAGCGCTCAGCCTTCTTCACAGTCCAACTCTCACATCCACACATGACTACTGGAAAAACCATAGCCTTGACTAGAGGGACCTTTGTTGGCAGAGTAATGTCTCTGCTTTGAATATGCTATCTAGGTTGTTCATAACTTTGCTTCCAAGGAGTAAGTGTCTTTTAATTTCATGGCTGCAATCACCATCTGCACTGATTTTGGAGCCCCCCAAAATAAAGTCTGATACTGTTTCCACTGTTTCCCCATCTATTTCCCATGAAGTGATGGGACTAGATGCCATGATCTTCGTTTTCTGAATGATAAGCTTTAAGCCAACTTTTTCACTCTCCTCTTTCACTTTCATCAAGAGGCTTTTTAGTTCCTCTTCACTTTCTGCCATAAGGGTGGTGTCATCTGCATATCTGAGGGTATTGATATTTCTCCCGGCAATCTTGATTCCAGCTTGTGCTTCTTCCAGTCCAACGTTTCTCATGATGTACTCTGCATATGAGTTAAATAAGCAGGGTGACAATACACAGCCTTGATGTACTCCTTTTCCTATTTGGAACCAGTCTGTTGTTCCATGTCCAGTTCTAACTGTTGCTTCCTGACCTGCATATAGGTTTCTCAAGAGGCAGGTCAGGTGGTCAGGTATTCCCATCTCTTTCAGAATTTTCTTGTGATCCACACAGTCAAAGGCTTTGGCATAGTCAATAAAGCAGAAATAGATGTTCTTCTGGAACTCCTTTGCTTTTTCGACGATCCAGCAGATGTTGATAATTTGATCTCTGGTTCCTCTGCCTTTTCTAAAACCAGCTTGAACCTCATATCTTTGTTTTCAAGGTAGGGCATTTTCCAGAACTATTTACTTGTTTTTTTTTCATCACAGATTGTCCCTCTGTTTCTGTGAATTTTTTAGTCTGATTTGCCTGATGTTAGAGGAGCCACTGCAGTTGCCTTGTGATTACTGTTTGCATGGCACATAGATTCTTGTTATTTTACTTACAACCTATTTTGTCTTTGATTCTACAGTGTATCTTTTGTAAATAGCATATAGTTGGATTGTTTTATTTTTTCAGTCTGATTGTTTCTGCTATTTAATGCTGTTGATCATATGATTACATTCATGTCTCCAATTTGATAATTATATTCTTTAATTTGGGATCTTTTTGTTTCTCTGTTCCTGCTTTAAAATTTTCTTTTATATTAGATATTTCTAGTCTATGATTTTGTTTCTTTGTTAATTTGTTTTTAACTTTTTCATTTAGATATTTTCCTAGTCATTACTCTAGGGACAAAATGCATCTTAATCTATTGCTGTCTACTTCAGATTAATATTAGTTCAATTTCAGTAAAATGTATTGATTGTTCCAATTCAGCTACATTTCTTCCCCCATACTTCATACTTTTGTTATGTGTAGTACATCTATCTCTCTCTCTCTCTATATATATATATATAGATTTTTTTTTTTATAAACTTACTCTGCAGTGATAGAACTATTGCTTTATGCAATGTTATGCCTCCAAAGCAGTCACGGAGAGAAATGCCAATTAATCTTATGTCCTACTCTACCTTAATAGAAACATTCCATAATGAATAGAAGAGTGCATCTGATACTCACCATCATGCAGGAATAAAATAATTCTCATTAAAAAAAAAAGTTCCAGGAAGTGAAGTTTATACTTTCAAATTCTAATGTTTTGCACCATTTTCTTTGAAAAGAAATCTTTTTATGAAATAGATTACACACTTCCCTGCCCCTTAAGCAGAGAATAGCTTTTTCTGGAATCATGACCATGGCCGTGTTATTCACTCAGTTGCGCCCGACTCTTTGCAACCCCATGGACTGTAGCCCGCCAGGCTCCTCTGTCCCTGGGATTTTTCTGAAGTACTCACTGTTAAATGTCTGGGTGTTTTCTGTGATGTCCTAAGAAGTTGAAGATCACAGGGCGTTTTGTTCTCTAGCTAAAGCGACCCACGCTTTCCCGCCTTGTCTGTTAGCCTCCTATTAGCACTTTAGAGCTCTTACCTGCGCGGTCTGTTGTGTTAGTCTTTCAGGGTCTCCGTCTTCTTTCCCGCTATCATGTTGCTTTATGCATATGAGGCAAGGTAAAAGCTTGACCAGTGCCCCCATAGCTCCCACTATTAAAATCAAACCAAACGGCACTGTAAAAGCTCATAACCTTGTTCTCATCACCACACTCTCAAAAACTAAAACGAAACCCTGCACAGCTCTTCTCCAAAACTCTCAGCTGCCTTGAAACTTTTCATGAAAACATCCTACATACTACCCTGTGGACTTTCTACACCCCATTCTCAATCTGGTTTTGTACATGTGTGACTTGTAGATCATTATTCTCCTTACCCAGTGGACTTTCGGTGCCTTATGGAATATGAAATGCTGGCTTCAGGTGTAAACTCTATCCTTTATAGAGGTGTGTTTTAAAGTGTGGCATATGGAAACCATAATCTGCATCAGAATCCCCTGAGGTACAGTTAATAAATAAGGCACAATTATTTATTTGTTCATCAAATACTTCTTGAGTTCTTTTTTTGTATTCTCCTAGTGGCTTACAATTGATTAAATGAAGAGAATGTCTAAACCCTCATCCTAACCTCAAAACAGTGGGGAAAAGATGAACTTTATGATAAATGGTTTGGGCAAACCATATGAAAAAAAATAACTTTTTCATAACTTTTTCTGATTTGTCATATCAGAAACCAAGGATTAGATATCTAAATGTGAAAAGATTTAACAAATGCTAGAAAAAAAAATTATTGAGTTTCTGTATTACCTGAGGGTGGGAAAAACTTTCCCAACTTTGACTGAAAATACAAAGTAATAAAAGACCTGGTCACATTGAGTACATAAACACTGATAACTTTACATAGCAAAGTGTGTCAGAAGCAAAGTCAAAAGACAGCTGACAAACTGAATAGAAATATTTGAGATTGAAAACTTAGACAAATGGTAGTGAACCTCATTTATAGAGAAGTCCTAAAAATTATACAGAAATAAACCCAACAATCTAATAGAAAAGTGAGCAGCAATTCACAGAAAATAAATGTCAGTACCCTGTAAATATATGGAAAAAATACTCAACCTCCCTAAAAATAACAGAAACATAAATTGTTCTGAAATACCATCTTCATCTTTCTGTTTGGTAAATTCCAAAAATTCACCCGGATGCTCTGTTGACAGGGTTGTGGGAGATGAGGCATTCTTCTCCCCTGTTGATGGCAATGCTAATGACACACTCCTAATGAAGGAAAGGTTGCCAGTATCTAACAAAATTACTCATTTAATCTTTGACCCGACTTTCGGGTATCTTTCCCAAAGTTACACTGACCAAATAAGAAATGTCGTATTCACGAGTGGAATCTGTTTTCTTTAGCAGTTTTGCCTCTGAAACTATTAAACGTTTTATAGAACTTAAAAAATAAGATCAAAAAAGTGAAGATTCAGTTTCTGAAAATTGTAAATTAAGCAAATGGGTAATAGTGTTCGTGTCCTGAAGATGAAGATTTTTAGTGAGAGGGAAAGGGATTCAAATATAAAATCAGTAAAAAATAGAAAAATGTTAGGAGCAGCCAGACAGTGGCATTCAGAGAGTTCATTTCATTCTTGTGCTGTGTGCTGTATGTGCTGTGCTTAGCTGCTTAGTCACGTCTGACTCTTGGCCACCCCGTGGACGGTAGCCTGTCCATGGGGATTCTCCAGGCAAGAATATTGGATTGGATAGCCATGCTCTCCTCCAGGAGATCTTCTCAACCCAGGAATCGAACCCAGGTCTCCTGTATTGCAGGCAGATTCTTTACCCAGTAGCCACCATGAGTGTTTTAGTTGTTAACTTGCACTAAGCAGACCTTGCAGGCTTCCCATGCAGCACAGTGGTAAAGAATCTGCCTCCCAGGGCAGGAAAAGCAGGAGACGCGGGTTCGATTCCTGAATTGGGACGATCCCCTGGAGAAGGAGATGGCAACCCACCCTAGTGTTACTGGCTGGGAAATCCCATGTACAGGGGAGCTTGGTGGGCTACAGTCCATGAGTTTGCAAAGAATAAGACGTGACTACACACACACACACACACACATGCACACACACAAGCAGATGTTCAAGTGATAGCAACACTTGAAGTAGAGCAAAATCATTTGTTGTAAAGAATTTGATTCATAGAAGCCAGCATATTTCTTCATTCTGGCCAGCACTGTGTGAGTTAGCCAAACTGTATGAGAATCCAAATACAAGCAACAGTCTCCATATGGTAATACTGATTTAAAAAGACAGTTGGATGATCTTAATTAACTGAACAGTACTTTTTCAGTGCTTACATTCTTCTAGGTTCTGAGTTTACAGAGGTAAATAAGATAGACAAAGTCCCTGCCCTAGTGGAATGACACGTAAATTCCAGAGGAATTCTCACTGGCCGTGTTAGCCTGATGTCTCTATTTCCAACACAGAGATATAGTGCCTGCCACAAGAATCACAATATTTATATTTATGTTGTTGAACACCATCTTTTCTAGGTTTGTTTAGGACACACTGCCAAATTCTTACTTTCTATGCTTCTGTTTTAGAATCTCTATGTTGACCATCCCCTTTCTGTTAACAGTGTCTTTAAACAAGGAACCAACTGTCTTAAATTTGTTAATAATGTCATATTTATATAAAAACTCATCACAATCACCATGTTTGGAATTTGGATATTCTTCCATTTTTACTTAGGATATTATCTTACAGATGCTTACTGTAATTTATTTAAGAGCAGTTTTTCATAATTCTAATTTCTTTTGTTAAATTCTTAAAGTACCTGATGCACTGACTTCAGGGTAAAAAAGAGAGAGAGAGAAACCTCATGGTAACATCCTGAATGCCCAGAGCAGTTGATGTTCTCTAGAGGTTAGAAGTAAGGGGATAGAGAAAGGTGGAAGGAGAGAGATTGTTTTATAATACGGGGGGGTGGGGGGAGAGATTTAGAAAATATCCGATTTACTTTTTCATTTTTAATCTTTGTGTAAATTATCACAGTAGTGTGCAGTCTGGTACAGCTGGAAGTTATCATTTCTGCCAGGGACTGATGGTAATGATTGAAGAAGTAAAAGCGAGACTAACGGGTTCACAACGTGAGACTGGAGGTGGAGTGTGCAGAGGAGCCTTGGTCACCCGCTTCTGCTCGTGAGCACCGAAGTGCTCTGCGGAGCTGGGAGGAGGTGCCTCCAGTCCCTCACGGCCTGTGTTCCTGGCACTGGGCCACGCCAACCTGCAGTGGCAGTTTGTCTGAAAAGCAGCATCTCTGCTGAGATGGAGTGGGGGTGTTCTACCTTTGGGTACTTTCATGCAACTCTGCGCAGCAATACCCAATAAATGACTGCTTACTGTGGTATTTATGTCTGTTTGATTTGCCAATAATTGCTGTATGTCCAACAAATTTTTTTTCGAGCTAGAAATTTTGTGTAAACCAGCAATATCCTTGGTCATGATAACCAGAAAACGACCATTTCCCCCAATAAAAGGAAAAGGATTGATTCATGCTTTTCTGCTGCTGCTGCTGCTAAGTCACTTCAGTCGTGTCCGACTCTGTGTGACCCCATAGACGGCAGCCCACCAAGCTCCCCCATCCCTGGGATTCTCCAGGCAAGAATACTGGAGTGGGTTGCCAACATTCCTTATTTTTTATGTTCTGGTTGATTCTTTTCACTATATTTCAGAATTATCATTAGAAAATAAACTTTGGATATCAAAGTATGTGCAGTGCTAAGAAACAGCGAATAATTGTGTGAGTACTGTGTTAAAATGAACAAATATAGACCTTTTTTCTATTAATAGATATTCCAAATAAGTGTTAGGTTACTTTCTATAAAGTAGATATTCTGACGTTTTCATTTTTCAGCAAAGGCAAATTTTAGTTAGCAGAGTGGCTTTCACTTTCACTGTTATAATATTAAATAATGTATTCAAACAAATGCCATGACTGTGTGGTACTTGATTTTTTTTAATATCTGTAAATGTATACCTCAGATTTTTCTGAGGCATTTTAGAATTTCTTTAGCTTAAATCAGTTTCTTTTCTTCTGATGTTTCTTTTCTTCTCTCTCATTATCTCTCACTTTTTCCTTCAGATATTTTAATTACATTTCTGTCCTAAAAATATTTTACTTCCAATTTTGTGCATTAAAACCTTCTTGATAAAATTTAGAGAATAAAGCAGTAATGATCAATACATAGCTTTATTAGATCTTAACAGCAGTCATATTTGCTTGAGATATATTTTGAAGTGAATATTACAGAAAGAAGTGAAGCCCAACTAGACCTTCCAAAACCAATTCTCTTTCTTTCCATTCTAGAAGTAATATCTTGAAAGTAATTACCATTCTGTTTGGGGCATTTATTCCTCATGCAAGTTTTATAATTCATACTCAGCATTAAGAAAACGACATTTAAAAATATTTTATTTGGGAGTAATTTCAAACTTACATAAAGTTGCAGAAGTAAAAATAGCTCACAGAACGCTCATGTGTTGTGTAACTAGGTTCAGTTTTAGTAACTTTTTAAAATGTGAGTTTTCTCCCTCCCTCCTTCCTTTCACTTCCCTTCTACCCATGTGTGTGGTTACAGATTAATACTCATTTCTGTATCGGTGCGCATATATAATATTCATAAATATATTAACATTTTTCATATATCATTCAAGGGTAAGTTATGTGCTTCATGGCTTTTTATCCCCAAATACTTCAGTGTGCATCCCGTTTAGTTCAGTCACTCATTGCTGACTCTTTGACTCTTTGCAGCCCCATGAACTGCAGCACGCCAGGCTTCCCTGTCCATTACCAACTCCCAGAGCTTGCTGAAACCCATGTCCATCAAGTCCATGATGCCATCCAATCATGTCATCCTCTGTTGTCCCCTTCTCCTCCTGCCTTCAATCTTTCCCAGTGTCAGGGTATCCCATTAGAGCAGGGATATTTTCTTACATGGACTTCCCTGTTGGTTCAGACGGTTAAGCGTCTGTCTACAATGTGGGAGACCTGGGTTCGATCCCTGGGTCAGGAAGGTCCCCTGGAGAAGGAAATGGCAATCCATTCCAGTACTATTGCCTGGAAAATCCCATGGACAGAGGAGCCNCCATTAGAGCAGGGATATTTTCTTACATGGACTTCCCTGTTGGTTCAGACGGTTAAGCGTCTGTCTACAATGTGGGAGACCTGGGTTCGATCCCTGGGTCAGGAAGGTCCCCTGGAGAAGGAAATGGCAATCCATTCCAGTACTATTGCCTGGAAAATCCCATGGACAGAGGAGCCTGGTAGGCTACAGCCCATGGGGCCGTAAAGAGTTGGACACGACTGAACGACTTTACCTTTACCTATTTTCTTACATAACCATAGTAACAGTTAACATGTTTCATACATTTAAATTAATATAACACATGTAATCTGCTTTCCATATATCAAATTTGTAAGCTGACCTAATAATGTTCTTCATAGAATTTTTATCTTCCAGCCTAGGGGAAGTTACTGCTTTTCATTGCCATGTAAGTTCTTAGAAGTCACCTTTCTTATAACCCTGCTGTCTTAGTTTCCTGGGGCTACTGTGAGGAAGTACCATAAACTGGATGCCTCAGACGGTTCTGGAAGCTAGAGTTCGTGTGCCCTCCGAAGGCAGTGGGCAGGGATCTGTTCCAGGCCCTTCTCTTAGCTCTGTGTTCGGTGCTTCCTCGGCTTGTCGCAGCAAATTCTAGTCTTTTTGGATGACTTCCTCCCTATGCAGTATCCCTTTCTATGTCCAGATTTTCCTCCTTTTATATATGACACTAGTCATGTTGAATTAGAGCTCACCCTAATAATTTCATTTCAACCTCCTTACCTGTGTAAAGATCTTCTTTCCAAGTAAGGTCACAGTAACAGGGGTTAGAACGCCTACATCTTTTGTGGAGGGATACAGTTGAACCATTATCAACCACTTAGCCTGTATTTTTTCCAGAACATTCTTTGAAAAAATTTTTTTATTATAGCCTCTTTATTTTATTTTCATTAAGCCATGTTATATATTATATATGTACAGCTATTCTGTACATCAGAAAATTATGCATAATGGGTTCTGATTCATATCTATCTTAAAAGTAAAAAGGCATAAGCTGTGACCCAGATTCCCTGAGGAAATTTAATCTGCATCGCAGAAGCAGATCACTTGTATATGTTTCTGGATCATCCTGAGAACAGTTTATTTGGCATCATAGGGAATCATATTAAAAAATGCTGTTTTTCTTTATTCTATATCAAGATACATCTCAGTTGGATACCCCCTAAGTTGGAGACTCTCACAAGTTCTGCCTTGACCGTATCAGTTGCATATAGCCTTACTGACTCTTAACATGACATACATGGTTCTTTACAATCCATCTGTGTATTTCCCCAAATTTGTTTCTTTAAAGAGGTAGTCTAGTCATACTGAACAACCTGTACATCTCTAAAAGTGCTGTGTTCTCATTTTATAAGCTACTTCTTTTGCTTGCAGAACTTCCACATTGCTCCCCCAAGAGATACACCAGTACTTCTTTACCCTCTCTCTGCTCCCTTCCCCTCACCCCTGACCTCTCAACTTAGCTAACTTCTGCAGTTTTTTCAGAATTCCCTTGGGGAAGCTCGTCATTACACCTACATCCACACTCCCAGCACTCTTCCACCACCAGATGAGCAACAGTGGGCCTAGCACTCTTCCACCACCAGATGAGCAACAGTGGGCCTTGGGCGCTCCTCCTAATGCGCTGTTTCAGCTACACCTGCACACTTTCGGCATTCGGATGGTGTTTCTACTTGTCTGTTTCCTCCACAAAATGTTGAGCCACTTAAGGAGCACTCTTATTTTTCATTACATCCCCAAGCCTATCACAGTATCTGGCCCATAATCAGTACAAAGGGCATGCTTGCTGAAAGAATGAATAAAGAATGGATGAGTCATGCACAAGTGCCAGGGAGAACCAAATGCTTCAGGACAGCAGTATAACTTAGTCTTTTTCTTTGAGGGCCAACTCTGATCATTTTGCATTGTCTGCTTGGAACATGCCATGATCACAGGGGAGGGAGGGGAACCCTTTAGCCTTTCTGGGTATCAAACCTGAGTAGACCATTGCTGTGAGAGATCCTATCCAGTGGTGAAATAAGTTATGAAATAAGTTGCACAAAACAGTACTTGCGGTATAAACATAATATTTCAATAAAGTACGAGTAGTTTAGTAAAGGTAATTTCTGGTTAAGTACATGCTTAATGCAGAAAGTACATAAATAGTAATTAAAAGGCATGTTGTAAAGAAAAGTTAAAGAATTAAAGTAAGAAAAATTCTGCCACCATGCTTCCTTTGCATTTTAAAGTTTTGCATTTTCATTTCTTATAATATATTTATATTTCACAGTGTAGGTTGTAGTTTTCAAAGTGATATTGAAAAACCACTCCAGGTAAATATATGTAAAACTTATACCATCATGAATATGTCTGTATTAATATTTCCTGTATTATATACAAAATATAATAATTATTCAAAAACACAAAAGGATTTTACTTTAAATCATGTTTTGTATCATTCACAATAAGTATTTTCCAGTAAAAGTCAAATTATTGTTTTTTCAGCATAGTAGAAATATCAACAGCAAAAGTACAGACTACTCTTTTTTATTTTTTCTGAGGTCATCAAATATACCTCTCTCAATTGGATTATTTTCTTCTGCGTTTGCAGTATTTGCCTGTGAGAGTATTGCACTGTGTTTCCCCTTAGGTCATGCTTGTTTACTATATGGTAAATTCGTGATTCTTTTTCTTTCTCAGTGAAATCTTTATCCATTTTCCTTTCTTAGTTCCATGCTTCTCTAGGACTGTACCTTTCACCATCTCACATATTTCTATTCAACCAAATGAATGACTGTGGAGAAAAATTCTCTGGCAAACATGTTATGTTCCCTTATTTCACTGTTTCTACCTTTTTAATCTCTTCTGCTGCAGTAGAAAAGAGGCTAAAATATATTTCAATATCCTTTATAATTTTGTGTCATGCTTATTACATATTTTCCAAAAATATAATTTATTTTTTGCTTTGTTTGGTAAGATTTTTTCATTAAAGTTTAGATTTTTTGAAAGATAATAGTAATTACTAATGGTCATTGAGCATTTATTATGTATCAGACATTTAGGATTAACTCATTTAGTAATCACCATAGTCCTGTAAGGTGAGTGCTAGTATTCTTCCAGTCTATAGCTTAGGAAACTGAGGCATAAAAAGGTTATATAACTTTCTGAGGTCACAGAATTGATCATTGTTGAGCTCAAATTGCAAAGCAAGTACTCTGTGATATTATCTATACTATACTGCCCGCAACGAAATTACACTGCTGCATATATAAATTAATTAAATTTTACTCATACAAATGAGATTATACCTATTTTCAGAATATACCTTTATGTCCTATACATTGACTGAAAATTTGCAATTAGTGTTCAAAGAGAAAAAAATGCTTTTATCCATTTCAACCAGAAGAAAATTAAAATCTAAAAATTCATTATTGATTTAGAAATTAGCAAAAAGGAAATTTCAGGTTATAAAAATGCAAGATACAAAATTGCATATTTAATGAATGAAAGAAGTCACTCAGTCATGTCTGACTCTTTGTGACCCCATGGACTGTAGCCCACCAGGCTCCTCCATACGTGGAATTTTCTAGGCAAGAGTACTGGAGTGGGTTGCCATTTCCTTCTCTAAGGGATCTTCCCAAGGCAGGAATCGAACCCATGTCTCCCGCATTGCAGGCAGACGCTTTACTGTCTGAGCCACCAGGGAATCCCTGCATGTTTATGGAGAGTTATTAAAAAAAAAAAAAAGGTGGAATAGGAGTTTTCTACTGTCTTTGTATCAAAGAACACTGATTTTTACAATCACCAAGAATAGAAATACCTTTGTGGAAGTCTAGGAATCCAACAGAATTTTAGCACATTGTTGGAGAAAAACAAAAATCCTGGATTGGATGTATTAAAGGGAATAAGAAGAAGAGTTTTTCTTTGCCCATATCCTTTATCCTCTTAGAAGCATAGCTATCAGGAAAAAAGTGAGAGCATGTGAGTGAGACCCAACTTCCCCACCTGTGTGGGACACTACCAATGAGACCCACTTCTGTCTAATTTCATCTAGAATACTGAGGTGTGCTATGCTATGGTGGATGGGGGAACAAATGAGGGTAGTGGATAACCACAGAGTTCTCAGAGAGTATCGAAAGAACATGGATTCTACTAACTGCTTTATGGACTTTATTAGCAAGTCCTCCTGGGAGCTGGTAGAAATGTTTCTCCTGCAGATACTTCTAACTGGCCCACACACATCTTCTCACCCTGTACCATCTCCCAGTGCAAACCCCAGAAGACAGTGAATGCAAACCTTTACAGATGGCAGATGAGCATGTGCAGAAAGCTGACTAACTCTGTGGGATTTCAGCAAATCACATAAACTTGAATGTTCAGTATCACTTTAAGGAAAACAAACAGGAGGTTGTCAGCATGTGGCCTGGGTTTGGAGGAGTAAGAGAAGACATTCAATACTGAAAATTATCCTCCAAGAGGGAACAGAAAGTGTGGAGCATGTATATACATGGAAAAGGTATGAGAAAGCCTCAGAATGCCTAGTGGGTTGACAGAGGTATTTCTCTCCCAAAGCTTGTCAGTAAAAACTGGAGAAGGTGACTGCTTCTTTCAATGTGAAGACAAGAATGCTGGAGTACAAGGAGTATTAATAATTGAGGAAACATGACATCACCAAAGAAATAGTAATTTTCCAGCAAGCAATCCCAAGGAAATGGAGAGCTGCAATTTGCCTGACAAAGAATTCAAAATAGTTGCCCTAAGAATCACACTGAGATATAAGAAAACAAAGAAAGACAATCTGGTGAAGTCAGGAAAACAACACATGAACAAGATGAGGAGTTTAACAGAGAGGTTGTCCTGTCCAGTCACTCAGTCGTGTCACCAGGCTTCCCTGTCCTCCTGTCTTCCAGAGTTTGCTCAAACTCTTGTTCATTGAGTCAGTGATGCCATCCAATCATCTCAGCCTATGTTGCCCGCTTCTCCTCCTCCCCTCAATCTTACCCAGCATCAACGTCTTTTCTAATGAGTCAGCTCTTTGTATCAGGTGGCCAAAGTATTGGAGCTTCAGCTCCAGCATTAATCCCTCCAATGAATATTCAGGGTTGATTTCCTTTAATCAATGGAGAGGTAGTAATCCCTAAAAAAATATTCTGGAGCTCTGAAGAACACAGTAAATGAAGTGAAAACTGCAGTAGAGAACATGAACAGCAGACTTGATGAAGCAGAAGAAAGAGTCTATAAAGTTGAACAATAGATCATGTGAAATTATCCAGAGTCGAATAAAGTGGAAGGAATGAAAAAGAGGGGAGAAACAGGTGACAATACTAGTGTGTATGGATTTCGTTAATCCACTTTCAACAATGGTGGATCATCCTGCCAGAAAACAGTGGGTTTGAACTAACGTTGGACAAATGGGCCTAACAGATGTACGCAGAACATTACATCCAACAGCAACAAAGCACACATGCATTCTTCTCACATGCATATTGACTGTTCTCCAAGATAAATCATAGGTCACAAAACAAGTCTTAAGAAATTTAGAAAGATTAAAGCTGCATCAAATTTTTATTATTAGATGACAGTGGCATAAAACTAAGAAATATTAGTAGGAGAAAACCTGGAAAGTTCACATATATATATAGAATTTAAACACACTCCTGAATGAATGGATCAAAGGCAGTATCAGGAAATTTAAAAAAAAAATTGAAACAAATGAAAGTGAAAAGTATCAAAACTGTGTGATTCAGCAAAAGCAGTTTTGAGAGGGGTGTTTATAGTGGTAAGTGTCTACATTAAGGGAAAAAAAGACCTCAAATAAGGAACTAAACTTTACATCTCAAAGAACTGAGAAATGAGCAATCTAAGCCACATATTAGCAGAGATAAGGAAATAACAAAGATCAGAGAAGAAATAAATGAATTTGAGAACAGAAGGATAGTAGAAAAGATCAACAAAATTAGAAGCTGGGTTATGAAAATATTAGCAAAATTAACAAAATGTTAGCTAGACTTAATAAGAAAAAAAGATACAGATAAAATCTGAAATTAAATTGAAGACACTGCAACCAGTACCACTGAAATGCAAAAAAAAATAAATAAATAAGAAACTATTGTAAGTAATTATAATACCAACCAATTGGATAATCTAGAAAAAATAGATGAAATATTCATACAGGCATACAACTTGCCAATTAAATCATGATTAAGTAGATCTTTACAGACCAGTAATGATTAAGGAGTCTAAATCAGTTGTCAAAAACATTTCAACAAAGAAAATCCCAAGACCTGTTGGCTTTACTAGTGAATCCTACCAAATATTTAAAGAAGAATTAAAATGAATTTTTTGCACATTCTTCCAAAAATTGAAGAGGAAACACTTCCAAACTTATTTCTATTTGAAAAGGGGTTAATATCTTTAGTGTGTAAGGAACTTATACAACTTAATTTTTAAGAAGCCTGATCAAAATATGGATCAAGGACCTGAATAGACTTTTTTCCAAAGAGAGCATGTGAGGACCAACAAGTTCATGAACAAGTATTTAGCATCACTTATCATCAGGGAAATGCAAATCAAAATTATGATGTGATATCACCTTACATCTACCAGGGTGGCTTTTATCAAAAAGACAACAGAAAACAAGTTTTGGCCAGAATGTGGAAGAAAGAGAACTCTGTGCACTGTTGATGGAAGTGGAAATTGTCCTGGCCATTATGGAAAATAAAATGAAATTTCCTCAAAAAAAAAAAAAAAAAAAGAAGTACTGCATAAGACAAAAATCCCACTTCTAAGTATATTCTGAATGATACAAAATCAGTATCTCAAGGAGATACATGCATCCTCATGCTCATTGCAATATTATTCATAATAACCAAGATTTGGAATCAAATCTGTGTCCCAACAATGGATGAATGGATGACATGCTGTATATACAGAGAAGGCAATGACAACCCACTCCAGTACTCTTGCCTGGAAAATCCCATGGGAGGAGCTTGGTAGGCTGGAGTCCGTGGGGTCGCTAAAAATCGGACACAACTGAGTGGCTTCACTTTCACTTTTCACTTTCATGCATTGGAGAAGGAAATGGCAACCCACTCCAGTGTTCTTGCCTGGAGAATCTCAGAGATAGGGGAACCTGGTGGGCTGCTGTCTATGGGGTCGCACAGAGTCGGACACGACTGAAGCAACTTAGCAGCTGTATATACAGTGGAATAGTATTCATCCACGAGTAAGAGGGAAATCTTCTCATTTACAACAGTGGATCCTAGAGAATATTCAGTTCAGTTCAGTCGCTCAGCCTTAGGGGAACCTGGTGGGCTGCTGTCTATGGGGTCGCACAGAGTCGGACACGACTGAAGCAACTTAGCAGCTGTATATACAGTGGAATAGTATTCATCCACGAGTAAGAGGGAAATCTTCTCATTTACAACAGTGGATCCTAGAGAATATTCAGTTCAGTTCAGTCGCTCAGCCATGTCCAACTCGTTGCAACCCCCTGGACTGCAATTTTGCCTTTTCATACTGTTAATGGGGTTCTCAAGGCAAGAATACTGCAGTGGTTTGGCATTCCCCTCTTCAGTGGACCACGTTTTGTGAGAACTCTCCACCATGACCTGTCAGTCTTGGGTGGCCCTACACGGCATGGCTCATAGTTTCATTGAGTTAGAAAAGGCTGTGGTCCATGTGATCAGATTGGTTAGTGTTCTGTGATTGTGGTTTTCAGTCTGTCTGCCCTCTGATAAAGAAGAATAAGAGGCTTATGGAAGCTTCCTGATGTGAGAGACTGACTGAGGGGGAAACTGGGTCTTGTTCTGATGGGTGGGGTCATGCTCAGTAAATCTTTAATCCAATCTTCTGTTGATGGGTAGGGCTGTGTTCCCTCCCTGCTATTTACCTGGGGCCAACCTATTGTTGAGAATTTTGAGCATTATTTAACTAGCCTGTGAAGGTGAAGGTGAAGTTGAAGTCTCTCAGTCGTGTCTGACTCTTTGCGACCCCGTGGACTGTAGCCTACCAGGCTCCTCCATCCATGGGATTCTCCAGGCGAGAATACTGGAGTGGGTTGCCATTTCCTTCTCCAGGGGATCTTCCCGACCCAGGAGTTGAACCCAGGTCTCCCGCATTGGAGGCAGATGCTTTAACCTCTGAGCCACCAGGGAAGCCCCAACTAGCCTGTGAGCATTAGTAAAGTAAGGCTCAAAATTCTCCAAGCCAGGCTTCAGCAATATGTGAACTTCCAGATGTTCAAGCTGGTTTTAGAAAAGGCAGAGGAACCAGAGATCAAATTGCCAACATCTACTGGATCACGGAAAAAGCAAGAGAGTTCCAGAAAAACATCTATTTCTGCTTTATTGACTATGCCAAAGCCTTGACTGTGTGGATCACAACAAACTGTAGAACATTCTGAAAGAGATGGGAATACCAGAACACCTGACCTGCCTCTTGAGAAACCTGTATGCAGGTCAGGAAGCAACAGTTAGAACTAGACATGGAACAACAGACTGGTTCCAAGTAGGAAAAGGAGTATGTCAAGGCTGTATATTGTCACCCTGCTTATTTAACTTATACACAGAGTATATCATGAGAAATGCTGGGCTGGTCTTCCAGCACAAGCTGGAATCAAGATTGGCAGGAGAAATATCAATAACCTCAGATATGCAGATGACACCACCCTTATAGCAGAAAGTGAAGAGGAACTAAAAAGCCTCTTGATGAAAGTAAAAGAGGAGAGTGAAAAAGTTGGCTTAAAGCTCAACATTCAGAAAACAAAGATCATGGCATCCTGTCCCATCACTTCATGGCAAATAGATGGGCAAACAGTGGAAACAGAGTCAGACTTTATTTTTCTGGGTCCAAAATCACTGCAGATAGTGACTGCAGCCATGAAATTAAAAGACACTAGCTCCTTGGAAGGAAAGTTATGACCAACCTAGATAGTATATTGAAAAGCAGAGATATTACTTTGCCAACAAAGATCCGTCTAGTCAAAGCTATCGTTTTTCCAGTGGTCATGTATGGATGTGAGAGTTGAGCTGTGAAGAAAGCTGAGCGCTGAAGAATTGATGCTTTTGAACTGTGGTGTTGGAGAAGACTCTTGAGAGTCCCTTGGACTGCAAGGAAATTCAACCAGTCCATCCTAAAGGAGATCAGTCTTGGGTGTTCTTTGGAAGGACTGATGCTAAAGCTGAAACTCCAGTACTTTGTTCACCTCATGGGAAGGGTTGACTGATTGGAAAAGACCCTGACGCTGGGAAAGATTGGGGGCAGGAGGAGAAGGGGATGACAGAGGATGAGATGGCTGGATGGCATCATCAGCTCGATGGACATGAGTTTGAGTGAACTCCAGGAATTGGTGATAGACAGGAAGGCCTGACGTGCCTCCCTGGGCTCGCAAAGAGTCGGACACGACTGAGCAACTGAACTGAACTGGACTGAACTCAAACTATGGTGGAGGTAATGAAGATAATGGCGACCTCTTTCAAAAGGTCCCATGCACGGACTGCTACACTCAGTGCCCCCAACCCTGCAGCAGGCCACTGTCCACCCATGCCTCCGCCCAAGACTCCTGGACACTCGCGGGCAAGTATAGGTCAATCTCTTGTGGGGTCACTGCTCCTTTCTACTGGGTCCCGGTGCACACAGGCTTCTGTTTGTGCCCTCTAAGAGTCTGTTTCCCCAGTCCTGTGTAAGCTCTGGCAGCTCTGTGGTGGGGTTAATGGCGACCTCCTCCAAGAGGGCTTACGCCATACCTAAGTTTGCTGCACCCAGATCCCCTGCCCCTGCGGCAGTCCACTGCTGACCCACACCTCCTCAGGAGACACTCAGACACAGTTCTGTCTCAGTCTCTGGGGGGTCTCTTGGTCCTGGTGCTCACAAGGTTTGAGCCCTCTGAGCATCTCTGGTGGGAATGGGGTTTGCTTCTAAACATGATTTTGCCGCTCCTGCCATCTTCCTGGGGCTTCTCCTTTGCCCCTGGATGTGAGGTATCTCTCCTGAGTCTCTCCATCACCCCACACAGCCACTGCTGCAGCACCTGCCATCTTGCTGGGGCTTCTCTGCCCTTGGGCGTTGGCTGTCTCCTCACAGCTGCTCCAGCACCATGCAGCTGCCACTCCAGTGCCTACCGTCTTGGGAGAATATTATGCATTGTTAAATTAACTAGGCAGGGACAGATTAGTGCCATATAATCTGACTTACATGTGGAAGCTAAAAAAAAAAGAAAGACAAACTCACAGAAACAGAGTAGAATTGTTATCACTAGTGTATGGAGTTAGAAGCATGGGGAGATGCTGGTCAAAGGATAAGAGCTTTTAGTTGTAAGACAAAAAGCACTGATGTTCTAACACACAACATGCAAGTGAATGCCCACAATTCGTTAATACTGTTGTTGATAGCTCTGTGTTGTGTATTGCTAGAAACACAGACCTTCGGCATACACACACACACAAAATGGTAGAACTATATGAGGTGATAGATATGCTGATTCGTTGTTGTAATCATTTCACAAAGTATACATATGTGATATCATCACAATGTATACTTTATATATAGATTACTTATCAGTTATACTTCAATAAAGATAAAAAGTTTTAAAAGTAGAATTGATTAATATGCATGATATCTAAGCATTTAAAGATTATAAATATGTGAACATCTTAATACTTGATGTTTGGGTGTTTTTGCTTTTTTTTCTTTCCTTCTCAGATTTCTATAGTGAGTAACTTATTTTTAATAACAAGAATAAATATTACCTAGAATGTGGTAACATGTGGTATATTATACATTAGTTAAAAGTTTAGTAGTCTCCAGGAAAAGATGTTGAGGGAAGAATTATTTTTAGTCACTCTAAAGAATTACCTATTAATAGAATACAGAGTTTANTCTCAGATTTCTATAGTGAGTAACTTATTTTTAATAACAAGAATAAATATTACCTAGAATGTGGTAACATGTGGTATATTATACATTAGTTAAAAGTTTAGTAGTCTCCAGGAAAAGATGTTGAGGGAAGAATTATTTTTAGTCACTCTAAAGAATTACCTATTAATAGAATACAGAGTTTACTGCTTTATTAACTAAATAAAGATTGATTTAAAATATCCTTTGCACAGACATTGACATTTCACAAGTGTTTTGTGAAAGGAATAAGCTTCTAGTCTGGAAAATATATGAAACGATGAGGAAATAATGGGATTTCCTGTATGGCTATAGCATAGGTTTCTTGGAAAAGAATAGCCAAGAATGAGGCTTGATAAGTAGTTTGAGGCCACATTTATGAAGAGTTCTTTATACTTTGCTAAGGAGTTGGTGTTTCATCTTAAAGATAGTAAAGAACCTCTGGAAAGACATGAGAGGGACATAATTATATTTAATTTATTTTTAGAAAGATGACAGTGTGGATTTTAGACTAAAGTTGGGAATGAGTGGATACTAGAAAGTCAGTATACTGGAGATCAGTGGAGAAATAACTCCAGAAAAAATGAAGGGATGGAGCCAAAGCAAAAACAATACCCAGTTGTGCATGTGACTGGTAATAGAAGCAAGATCCGATGCTGTAAAGAACAATATTGCATAGGAACCTGGAATGTCAGGTCCATGAATCAAGGCAAATTGGAAATGGTCAAACAAGAGATGGCAAGGGTGAACGTCGACATTCTAGGAATCAGCGAACTAAAATGGACTGGAATGGGTGAATTTAACTCAGATGACCATTATATCTACTACCGCGGGCAGGAATCTCTCAGAAGAAATGGAGTAGCCATCATGGTCAACAAAAGAGTCCGAAATGCAGTACTTGGATGCAATCTCAAAAACGACAGAATGATCTCTGTTCGTTTCCAAGGCAAACCATTCAATATCACAGTTATCCAAGTCTATGCCCCAACCAGTAATGCTGAAGAAGCTGAAGTTGAACGGTTTTATGAAGACCTACAAGACCTTGTAGAACTAACACCCAAAAAAGATGTCCTTTTCATTATAGGGGACTGGAATGC
>SJYX01016446.1:0-49843 GCA_006410675.1 Oreotragus oreotragus | reverse complement strand
TGCTCTTCCGATCTCCCTTGGACTGCAAGGAGATCCAACCAGTCCATTCTGAAGGAGATCAACCCTGGGATTTCTTTGGAAGGAATGATGCTAAAGCTGAAACTCCAGTACTTTGGCCACCTCATGCGAAGAGTTGACTGATTGGAAAAGACTCTGATGCTGGGAGGGATTGGGGGCAGGCGGAGAAGGGGACGACCGAGGATGAGATGGCTGGATGGCATCATGGACTCGATGGACGTGAGTCTGAGTGAACTCCGGGAGATGGTGATGGATAGGAAGGCCTGGCGTGCTGCGATGCATGGGGTCGCAAAGAGTCGGACACGACTGAGCGACTGAACTGAGAAAGTCAGTTAGGAGGCTTAGTTAAAGGAGTTAAGCAAGAGATGATGATGTTGAACAGTGATAGAGAAGGGTTAGGGTTAAAACAGTGATAAGAAGACATTCTGGATATCTTAGTAATAATAAACATAGAAGAAGAAGTTGAAGATGACCTTGAGATTTTTAACTAAGGTTTCGGGATTAATTATCTTACTGAAATAGGTATTACAGGAAGAGGGGAGAATATACTTTTTTAAGAAAGATATTCAGTTTGTTTTAAACATATTATAGTTCAGATTGTATTTTTAATATTTATATATTTCAAAATATATTAAGGTAAGAAATTGTAATAAATAATAGGATAAAAGATCATTCTATTAAGTTACTTTTAAAATCTTATTTTATCTTGAAAGCACAGGAATGGATTTATTTTAACATGTAGCTGGTTAAGATAATTAGAACATCTTCTCCTGACTCTTCTGGTTCATTTCCACCACGCTACCCTGTGGAAGTATCTTATCTCTTATTTGAACATTCACATAGCTTCCCTCTGGTTTCCCTACTCTTTAAAATTTAATATTCCCCTGATAAATGTATCTTTCAAATGGACAGTGCGGTCCTGTTGTTCTCCTGCATTTAAATCGTTGTTCTGAGTGTATGATAGTGTTTATTCATGTATCCCCCCAGTCGCAGATTTACTTCCTTCTTAGAGAATGACTCGCCACCAGTCTCACTATTAAGACCTCCACTACACATAGAAACCATCTCTGTTATGGATTGTCACAAGGATTCTCTGACTCACCCATTCTGTTTTTAAATATCTCTTATACTTGAGTGGTTTCTTCTCACTGATCATCATTCTGTCTCCAAGACTCCTCCCCGACCCCCAAAAAAGCAAATTTAAACCTCACTTTATTCCTTTCAGTATATAATTAAATAACCACGACTGCCAGGTCTTTTTTTGTTTCTATGAAATCCAGGTGTACTTTCATTTCTTTTATGACTCTCTTTATTCTGCCATTTATTAAACCTGCTGTTATAAAGCTTACTTTCCCTCCCTCTCGTTCCTTATAAATGGTGACTCTTAACCATATGTGATTTCACAGACTATTCGTTGATTGAGCTACAACTCTAATTCAAGTAAATTTAATTAATAATAATCATATGCATTGGATTCCATATCAATGACCTCAGTAATTTTATAAATTTGTATGACAGATGCATGAAGATAATAATGTATATTTACTCATACTCAGAATATTAGGAGATGAGTCCCAGGTCTTCAATGTTAGCTAACTTGTGACCGTGGTTAAGTTACTTAATTTCTCTTGGCAGTAAATAACAAGTGGTGGGAACTGAATTAGGGAGGTAGGCTTTAAGCATTTTGACAGATTTAGAATATGTATAATACTGAATGATCACATGGCCACTGAAGCAAGGGAATTGTGATGTAAAAGAAGATTAAATCTTCTCTACTGTGGTAACATAAAATAATGATAGGTAACACTTTTTTGATGTGAAAATGCATTCAGTAGAGAAAATTAATAGGTAAGCCCTATTGCTGGGTTTCTTACAAGGACATCTGAAGTTATTTATTACTCCTGTGAAAATGTGTTCAGCCTACTCTTTACGTAAAAGTGTCTGAAGTTCATGAATTAAATGTTCATAATCTAGCACTGGTTGATAGAATCTTCGTTTCAACTCCAAAGGAATTAGTAGTTATAGACAACTTGAGATCGATGATGCCATAAAAGATATAAATTATGAAATTGCAGTCTGGATTTGTAGAGATGAAAGAGAAATATTTTATTATAATGCATGACTTGCATGTAGGGAAATGCATTTAATATTTTCACACAGTTTTTCATCACTTCTAAAAGTCCAGTATTTAATTCAGCAAATATTTATTAGTCCTTACCATGTGCCAAACATCTTGCTTAATTCTGGGAACATAAGAAGATGAGTATGGTAACTTTCCTCTCCAGCAGGAATTCAGCATTTAATAATGAAAATAATCAGTAGAGAATTTGATAGATTGGAGCCTAGATGACAGAGCAACTAACTTCATTCAGGGGATGAAGATATTTTAAAGATATTTGAGCTGGGTATTGAAGGATTCTCTGTGTCATTCTAAGAAGTACGTTTTATGTGTGAGTGTAATTGATCTTTTAGGGCTTTCATCTAATCATATTGCCTTTTGAAACTATGTATACATCATCTTGTATGTGTGTCCTGGGTTGGGAAGATCTCTTGGAGAAGGAAATGGCAACCCACTCCAGTACTCTTGCCTGGAGAATCCCATGGACAGAGGAGCCTGGTAGGCTACAGTCCATGGGGTCGCCAAGAGTTGGACGACTGAGTGACTTCACTTCACTTCATACATATCTTACATGCATATATCTTGGCTACCATTTCCTTCTCCAGGAGATCTTCCCAACCCAGGCATCTAACCTGTGTCTCCTGCATTGACAGTCTGTACCGCTAGTGCCGCCTGTGATGGGCCATGGAGTACATTGTATCCCTCCAAAATTCATGTATCATAGAACATACCCCAATGCAACTCTATTAGAGATAGTGCTGTTAGAACCTTTAAGGTCGTGACTAAGGTTAAATGAAGTCGTAAGGGTGGAACCTTGAAGAACTGGTGTCCTCATATAAGAGGAGACACCAGAGATCACCTTCTCTCTGCCAAGGGAGGACACAGTAAGAAGTCTGTCATAGTGCTGGACTTAAATCAGTTGGAATGTATTTCTATGCCATGATAATTTAAGCTTCAGTAAAGGTTTCCTTAATTCATTAACAACAGCAACAAAAAAGTCCACAAGTCCTATGAGAAAGAGAATTCTTACCAGAAACTGAACTCTGCCAAAACCTTATCTTAGGCTTTCCCGCTCTAGAATTTTTGAGACCATAAATTTCTGTTGTTTGAGCCTCTCAGTCTGATACTTTGTTACAGCAACTTGAGTCCCCTTAGTCTTCCTCTTCTGCTTCAGTATCATGACGCTAACTTCAGTACTTGCAGTAGTTGCAATAGCTGTCAAATATGCTTCCCGTGGTAGCTTTACAAAATATAGTTGCATTATCATGTCTGCTTTTTATATTTATATTATTTTCAAGTCTTTACCTTCCAAATAATTTTTAGCCAAATGTATATGGCTTCTTAGGGACTACCTTAAATTTTACTTCCTTGAGGAACTTTTCTCCTCTCTAGCTCCTCCCACTTTTGGAATTCATATAGGATTTAGAACTTACAACTTACTAATATTTCTTACTTTTCAGTTTGATTTCCTTAAATGTATAAAATTCTTCAAGAATTGGAATCTTACTTTTTTCATAACATCAATCTTAAGTTACCTTAATTCTGATGAAGGAAAAAGAGAATTGACTTACTCTCAGGCCAAGGCAATTTATTGAAGCAGTTACAAATCAGTTACAGTTTATCAAATATATCAAGCCTAGTAATATGAAAACTATTTGGTTTGATAATCTTATCTTCGGATATTGTACTGATTGAGCAGATGTTTATTTAAAAGAAGTCTATGATGTTTTACCTTGCAACCTAAATCTATAGAAAGATAATATATTTTAAAAAAAAGGTAATATATTGCCTTCTGACAATATCTTGAATCTTTTAATGGCAGATTATGAATAAAAATAACATGAGTATTATTTCAGAAGTTTCGTTAAAATTTTTCATATTTCCAGTTTTTTACTTCTCTTCAATGTCTGATATACCATATTGATTATCATTAATATACCTCATTTTTGTTAAATTATACTATATAAAATAATGTTTAGAAAACATAAAGAAAATACAGTGTTAGAGAAAGGTATTTTAAGTATTTTTTCATTTTGAATATTCTGAAGTAGTAGTTATAATAAAGTATGCTGATTCTTACTATTAGAAAGCTTTCATCAGAGCTACTGTTCTAGAGTTAAGTCAATATTTAGTAAAATTTGGCAAACTAAATTTCAGTCTGTTGCATCTTGATTGTGGATTAACCACCCACTGGCAACAGAAAGATGGCCATGTTATTTCCAGGCAGTTTGTTCTTCTCAGTATCAAGAGAAGGTCTAGCTGGCCCTATGTATCTAAAGCTGCCAATTTTCCCGTGGCTTCTTTATTCCTTTATCCAGCTGCTACTCACTGCTATTGCCACATTTGCCCTCTGGCTCGTGGGATTGAATGCTTAGCTTCCCCTGAGGCGACTGTTAATGCTGCCTTTTTACTCTATTGGCTGGGAATGCACTTGGCATCCTCAGCCTCAAACCTCTCCTCCCTCTTTTTTGCCAGACAGCAAGCACTTAAGTAGCACTTTCAGCCTCCACCAGTTATCAGTAGTAGCTTTCAACCCCTCATTTCTGGTCTGGTAACTCAGCACACTGTCCCAGGAGAGCTTGACTGAGCCAGTTTGCCCCTCTTCCCTCCTTCCTGTCTGTAGGTCTTCCTTTTCTCTTTTTCTTCTTTATCCATTTCTTTAACTACACTTTTATTTTTGTTTTACTCTCTATACAAATCTTTCTGATGATCTTTTTCTTGTTGCTTTAGTACTATAGATGTCACAGAGCTAGGCAAAAATTTGACGTAGAAAATAAGACATTAGTAAATTTTTAAACACAAATGTTTGTTCAGTATTTTAGCTGAACCAAGGTTTAGTTGTTTTTTGTTGTTTTTACCTCAGTCTACTTGCCACGTATGACTGATGCAGATTCTGTATTACAAGTTTACAAGGTTCTTTGTTTGTTTTTTTTTTACTTTTATATTCAGAATTGTAAGTTTTATAACACACAGATCTGTTACCAAGTCCAAGCTCACTGTGCTTGCCACCGGACAGGCCAGTGAATTAGAGAGACTAGATGTTGAGGCAAGGAAAACTACTTTATTGAGAAAGCCATCTGACCAAGAAAATGGCAGGCTAGTGCCTCAAAATAACCACCTTATCTGTGTCTGGATGCCAGGTTCTTTTATATCTCAGAGAGAAAGAAGCAATGAGGAACTAAAGTCAAAAGGCAGAACCAGAGAGCTAGAGGCAGTGGGGAAGTAAAGTGAAAGGGTGTTCAGTCTTGCAAAACATCTCCAAGGGAAAGGCCATCCTTTGGAAAGCATGTGTTAATCTTGTCTATTTCACAGGTGGGTAGGGACAATTTATTTCTGTATAAGCTGAAAAAAGGCACTTTAGTTTATAGTCAAGCAGAGGGGCAGAGTCCTCCAGGCAAGCTATTAAGTTTAATTTAATAACAAGCAATGGAAAACAAATCAGTTTCCAACATGAAGTAAGAACTGGCTTCCTCCCTGCAACAAGTCTACTTGTTGAAGACAGTATATAATGTAGGAAAATGTAGGATTCTTTTTTTTTTTAGTTATTTGTGTTAATCGGACGATAATTTCTTTACAATACTGTGGTCGTTTTTGCCATACATCAACATAAATCACTCGCGTGTGCACATGTCTCCCCATCCTGAACCCCCATCCCACCTCCCTCCCTACCTCATCCCTCTCGGTTGTCCCAGAGCGCTGGTTTTGAGTGCTCTGCTTCATGCATAGAACTTGCACTGGTCATCTATTTACATATGGCAGCATACATGTTTCAATGCTGTTCTCTCAAATCATCCTACCCTCGCCTTCTCCCACAGAGTCCAAAAGTCTTTTCTTTACATCTGTGTCTCCTTTGCTGCCTTGCACATAGGATCGTCGTTACCATCTTTTTAAATTTATTGTATTGGTGTTTCGCTTTCTGACTTACTTCACTCTGTATAATAGGCTGCTGTTTCATCCACCTCATTAGAACTGATTCAAATGCATTCCTTTTTATCAGTTCAGTTCGGTTCAGTCGCTCAGTCATGTCCAACTCTTTGCGACCCCATGAATCGCAGCACTCCAGGCCTCCCTGTCCTTAACTGTTGCTTCCTGACCTGTATATAGGTTTCTCAAGAGGCAGGTCAGGTGGTCAGGTATTCCCATCTCTCTCAGAATTTTCCACAGTTGATTGTGATCCACACAGTCAAAGTAGAATATGTATTTTAATGTCTATCAGAAGTGCAAAGAAACTCCCACCTTTTTGGCCACATTGTTTGCAATGATCAGTCTGCCATCAGTTGAGAACTTTCCCTTTTTTGCACCCAGTGTATCATAGGTGATGTTCTTCAGTGCTTGAGGAGTGGGTTTTATAGCTGATAGATGTGGTATCTACATATTTTTCTCCCAGTCTTTACTCTTTGTGAATATACTGTAAACTACGGAATTACACACTTTAAAAGGGTGAAGTCCGTGATATGTAAATTATATTTCAGTTTTAAAAAACAAACATACCAATTGTCATTTTAATTCATAAATTGTGTGAAGAGATTTAAATTGTCTCAGGAAAATTTTGGAGTTTTAGAGCTGTGCATAAATTATATTGGTACCTTTACAAGAGTCTGTTGCATTAAGACTACTTAAATTTAGCTTTTGAAGGTATTTTCCTAGACTAGTGTTAAAAAAACAAAAGGTACTTAATTAAGACAAATGAACAAATAGAAAAGGATGAAAAGATGTCATTTTTTCTATTGCTGGTATGTGTGTATTTTATATGAAATACAAGTTTTCTTTTTAATTAGTAGTTCTCAAACTTTTAGTGTTTAAGAGTTTACTAGAAATGCAGATAGCAGGATCTGACACCAATACTTGTTAAAACTGATCCTGGATGTCTGGGGATTAAGCCCTGGAATAATTTTCTAATCAACTTCCTAGGTGATCTTGAGGTAGATGGATTCCGTATCTCTTACCATATTTGGATTATTATAGTTTTGTATTTATTTCAAAAGGAAAGTAATGACTAAGAGGAAAGAAAAGCTCTAACGTTTACAGGTACTTTGTGAATATTATGGTGAATAGATTTGAGTGATCCTTGCAGTTCTAACACTGCCTTGACCCTTTGCCATTGAGGAGTGACATTGTTGTGATCCTGAATTATCTGTTTGTTCTTTTTCTTCCTGTATATGGATTTCACGGTTTATCTTTTATTTGCTTTCATGATACCTTGGCAACATAATAACCAGTGATATGTGAATAGTGTTAGAAAACAAAGCCAAGAAGCCCAGCGTATCTTCCTGGAGTTAATAACAGTGCAGCTGAAGATGTTATTCACAAAGTGGCGCTTCTCATTTATCATCAGAGCATATGCTATGACTTATGTCTTCAGTAATGATGATAGTTTGGAAGTTTTTTGTTTGTTTTTTGTTTGAACCACTTTCAGCGTAATTCCTTTTTCAACTAATTTCAACTAGTATTCTTTTTTCAACTAAAGTCTCTTTACTGAGATGAGAGACTTGTCTTTGACGGTGAAACGTCTTCTCAGTCTGAAGCTTGAGAATTAGACCACTAATGTGATCCTCATTACTGCCATCTTCCATCCATTTTAACCAGTCAGTGACCTTTGTTTTTCTAATACAAACTGGATATTTCATTTATTTTTAGTTTCTGTGATATTTCTGTGGTATTTCTGATTATCAAATTTTCATATACAGGCATTTATGATGACTTGTGATCCGTTATTTGTTCATTATATTTTACTACAGGATAAATTAATAATATATAAAATTGTTAGTAGTATGTATATAAGCAATAATAATAGCTGAGCAGTTGTTTTAGTGAGTATTTTTATTCTGACTCTAGCATATATTTTACTCTTCATGTTATCATTAATATACATACTAGTTATACTTTTAACATTATTGTCATTCTATTTGAAAACACTTTTCTCTTGCTTTAATCATATGGTAATGGTTTTCCTACATTACACACGTAATGTATATGGCAAGTTTTTTTTTATACTGTGCATATATTAAAATTACCTTTTGACTATGACTCTTATGTTCCGATCACCAGAACTCCTGTGGCCCTTTCTTCCTTGGCTGTAAGGCAGCCTAAGAGCTTTGCTCAAAACCAGCCTCTGCATCTCTGACAGTCACATGCAAGTTGCTTGGTCTGCTCTTGATATTTCCCAGCATTCTACATCTTGCAATTATTTTTAGTATCTGGACTTCCTTTTTAGAAAATTGATCTGGGGAGTTTACATTCTTCAGGCAATTGAGAAATTTGAAATAATAGCACTTTAAAAAATAATAAAAGCCATTAATAAAAGTGTTTTATTTCGATCTGGAAATATAATTTGCTCAGCACAGAGGAAAAAAAGACTGTGAATGACTATGACCAAGCTGGGGATTGCTGTCCGGTCAAGCAGATAAAAATAAATGAGAAAAAATTCATAACATTCCCTACCTTGATGAGAGGATCAGTGTTCATTGTAGTTCAAAAACCAAACTGGGTAGGAGTCTTTTCAGTCATTTATGCATAAGAAGTGAGGAATCAAGCTAATAGTAATGTGTTTTGTGATGTCTAATGATTGACATGATTTTGAATGCCATTTAGAATGATGACAAGATATGGGAAATTTAAAATGTGGGCTTAATTTTTTTTTTATTAAGATGATTGTGAAGTGTCAATACAGATTTTACATAGTATACTCATTAGGACCAACAAGGATCAGGCACTTAAATAAATTCATAGGAAACAAAAATTTAGAACATATATGATAGACTCCTAGGTCGTATTAATAGGGGCATCGGCTTACAATCATGATTAATTACATTATTTACAATATATTATATTATAAAACCTGACCTGTTATTTCCTGAATGGGCATGTGTCATGTGGAAAACTGGAGGTCTTATAGAAACTTGAAGTACTATTTGTTTCGTTAAAGGATATGACTTTCTCTTCTCTCACTTACAGAATTAAAACAATCCTCTGTTTCTAAAGATTTTAAATCAAGTCCCTCTGCCATATAGTATAGGGGTTCTTTAATTTACTTTGCAGACATGTTTACTGCACACTGTATAGTTTATGAGTGTTACCCAAAATGGTTAATTATAGACCCAGAATTCCATGTGTAGAACATTGAGTGAACTAATATAGTTGCTCTATTGTTTGCATGTTGGTGGACTCTGTGAAAATAACTTCACACCGAAGTGTTTAAAGCATTTTTACTAAAGCTAACAGTGTTTCTCCTTAAAAGTCTAATGACACTTAACAGCAATTTTAACTGATAAATAGTTTGCAGTTCCTAAACAGTCTTTATTCCTACTAAAAGAATTATAGTAGTAGTATTTTAGATGAGAAATTTATAAATCACCAAAGAATGCATCATAATAATAATTTAAATTGGTATAATATTTAGCATTTTATAAATAGCTTTCACATTTTAGTCATTGGAGTGTTATAATGTCCTTGGGAGGCTTATAGTGGAGACATTCCAAATTATTTAGAAATTCAGAAAGGCCGATAGGCATGGTCACGTAGCTAATATAGTATAATAAAACTTTTTGTTTGCAGATAATGATGATCGTGTTTATAGTTACCCTGAAGACTCAGGACACACACACGCACACACGCACACACACACACACGGACACACAAAACCTGTTAGAACTAATAAATGAATTCCGTGAAGTTGCAGAAAACAAAATTAACATACAAAAACCTGTTGCTTCTCTATACACTGACAATTAACTATTTGAAAGGGAAATTAGAAAAACAATCTCGTTTATAACAGCACTAAAAAGAATAAAATACTTAGGAATAAATTTAATTTAAAGAGATGAAAGCGTTGTACATTGAAAAGTACCCAACACTGATGAAAGAAATTAGACATGAAAAATGGCACGTACGTAGATAGGAAGACTTAATGTTATTAAAATGGCCACACTACCCAGAATGATCTACACATTTATTGCAAAGTCTATCAAAAATCTCAATATCATACAAAAATAGAAAAAGAATTCTAAATTCATATGAACAACAAAAGGCCTTGAATAGCCAAGCAATCTTGAGGAAGAAGGACAAAATTGGGAGCATCTCACGTTATTATTTTATTATTTGGGTTCTACACTTGATAAGCTTCTTTAAACTGAGAAAGATCAAAATTCACCTAATTTATTTAAAAGTTCTTTTTCTGAGTCTAAAGCAAGGATCAGCAAACCATGGGCCATGGGCCAAATCCAGCTTGCTGCCTGTTTTAGTAAATAAACTGTTCTTGGAAAACAGTCAACATGCTTATTTGTTTCTATTGTCTATGGATACCTTTGGCTATACTAGCAAACTTGAATAATTATCGTCATCATATGGCACAACCTAAAATATTTACAATCTGGTCCTTTATAGAAGTTTGCCATTGCCAGTCTAAGGCATGGTCAGCAGTAACATAAACCAGAATTAAACCAGTTCTTACAAAAAGTGAATAATCTGTAATCCACAAAAATCACAAGATTCCAGTAATTATATTTCTAACTGACCTTGGATATCTAGCCAAAGATTGAAAGTGGAAGTTGCCCAGTTTGTGTCCAGCTCTTTGCCACCCCAGGGACTTTGCTGCTGCTGCTGCTAAGTCGCTTCAGTCGTGTCCAACTCTGTGTGACCCCATAGACAGAAGCCCACCAGGCTCCCTGTCCCTGGGATTCTCCAGGCAAGAACACTGGAGTGGGTTGCCATTTCCTTCTCCAATGCATGAAAGTGAAAACTGAAAGGGAAGTCACTCAGTCGTGTCCGACTCAGCGACCCCATGGACTGCAGCCTACCAGTCTCCTCCATCCATGGGATTCTCCAGGCAAGAGTACTGGAGTGGGGTGCCATGACTTTACAGTCCATGAAATCCTCCAGGCCAGAGTAATGGAGTGGGTAGATGTTCCCTTCTCTAGGGGATCTTCCCAACCCAGGGATTGCACCTAGGCCTCCCTCATTGCAGGTGGATTCTTTACCAGCTGAGCCAAAGCCCAAGATTGGACAGCTTTTTTTGGATTTTTCATTCAGATTGAATCATAGTTCCTTAGGAAGTGAACAAAATGATTCTTTCATTTTATTTTATTTTATTTTATTTTTAAGGCTTGGGAAATTTTTATTTTTATTTTTATTTTTTTAGAACTTCCATTTTACTTTATTTTACTTTACAGTACTCTATTGGTTTTGGCATACATTGACATGAATCTGCCATGGGTGTACACGAACTCCCAAACGTGAACCCCCCTTCCACCTCCCACCCCACATCATCCCTCTGGATCATCCCCATACACCAGCCCCAAGCATCCTGCATCCTGCATTGAACATAGACTGGTGATTCATTTCTTACATGATAGTATACATATTTCAATGCTATTCTCCCAAATCATCCCTCCCTCTCCCTCTCCCTCTCCTTCTCCCTCAGAGTCCATAAGTCCGCTCTACACATCTGTATCTCTTTTGCTGTCTTGCATACAGGGTCCTCATTACCATCTTTCTAAATTCCATATATATGTGTTAGTATACTGTATTGGTGTTTTTCTTTCTGGCTTACTTCACTCTGTATAATTGGTTCCAGTTTCATCCATCTTATTAGAACTGATTCAAATGTATTCTTTTTAATGGCTGAGTAATACTCCATTGTGTATATGTACCACAGCTTTCTTATCCATTCATCTGCTGATGGACATCTAGGTTGTTTCCATGTCCTGGCTATTATAAACAGTGCTGCAATGAACATTGGGGTACATGTGTCTCTTTCTATTCTGGTTTCCTCGGTGTGTATGCCCAGCAGTGGGATTGCTGGGTCATAAGGCAGTTCTATTGGCAATAAGGAATCTCCACACTGTTCTCCATAGTGGCTGTACTAGTTGATTCTTTCATTTTAATGTATCTTTTATACTGTGCTATCAAACTGAGAGAATTTACCACTGGTTTCATTCAATCATGTGTGTTTTGTATTTCAATACCCATTTCAAAATTATGTTTTCAAAGTAGACTTTCCTAAGTAGTTTAGAACTATCACATAAGATTTTAGTTAGAATAAAAACATACTTTCTAAATACACAAAGGAAGTGTAATATTTTTTTAATTGTATGGTTCAGTTCAGTCACTCAGTCATGTCCGACACTTTGCAACCGCATGAATCGCAGCACTCCAGGCCTCCCTGTCCATCACCAACTCCCGGAGTTCACTCAAACTCACGTCCATCAGGTCGGTGATGCCGTCCAGCCATCTCATCCTCTGTTGTCCCCTTCTCCTCCTGCCCCCAATCCCTCCCAGCATCACAGTCTTTTCCAATGAGTCTACTCTTCTCATGAGGTGGCCAAAGTACTGAGTTTCAGCTTTAGCATCATTCCTTCCAAAGAACACGCAGGACTGATCTCCTTCAGAATGAACTGGTTGGATCTCCTTGCAGTCCAAGGGTTAACTGAAAGTAAATCAGAAATCATCTATTTACTTCTTTGGCAAAAATGACATAGTGATAATGGTGTTATCTTTCATTGGCAGGCTCTTTGATAGCCCGGGGTCACATTATTATATTAATAGGATCCTCAGTCTAAGAGCACCTGGAGTATGTTATTGTGTCTGCTATCCATGAAATGCCATAAGCTCCTCTGCATTCTCATAGGGATGATTTTCTGGCTTCTGTGTGAACCCTTCAGTTGACAGGTGGAAATGTGTGTGAATGTGTTAAATTATGAGGAAGAATGAAGGAAGAGGAAGTTGAGGGCATTCCTTCCTGAGGCTCAAGACAAAGATCTGGCTGTGAATAAGTGAATAATTTGCTTCTTTCTACTGCATCCCCACCTCTTTGCTGCTGAACACAGGTGTTTCACACAGAAGAAACCTGTTTATGTTTTATTTTAATTGAATTCCACAGAGGAAGTAGCATGGATGGAGATACAAAAGAGAGTTAACAAGTTATTTTGGTTAACAGTGATCCAGTTTAACTAATGTAAAGATGAAAGTAGTTGATACTTAAGACCAAAAAGGGAGTTTGAGGTCAAATCTTCTCAGGGACTTGAATGCCATGATAAGGAATTGAATTTATTCTGTGTGCAGGGAAGAGCTTTAAAGAAATTAGTGGAAAGAAGTGTTATGATTGAAGTTCCAATTAGAAGCATCATACAGAAGTGAATGTATAAGGGGCAGTTGACACTTATAAAATCAACTTAGGGGATTTTTCTTTCTTTTTTTAGAAAAACATTTATTTATTTGGCTGTGCCAGGTCTTAGTTGCAGCAGCAGAATCTTTGATCTTTGTTGTGGCATGCGGGTTGTTTAGTTGTGGCATGCAAACTCTTAATTGTGGCAAGCAGAAATCTAGCTCCCTGACCAGGGATTGAAATCTGGCCCCCTGCATTGGAAGCATGGAGTCTTAGCCATGGGACCACCAGGGAAATCCTCTAGGGAACTTTTTCAGATGTCTGGATAACATGAACCTGAAGTAGAAGTAGCAGTGGGAATGTGTGGCGTAGAAGACAAATATACAGGTAAAATCCATATGATTCTGTATCCACATAGAAATTAAATCGTATTCTAAAGTTTTGACCTGGAATAACTGAATGATGGTAGTGACAGAAATAAGAACATCATGAAGAGGAGAAGGTTTTGAAAATATACAGTAGCATTCATCCTTGGATAGGTTGAATTTCAGCTGTTGATGCAACACCCAGGTGTAGGAAGCCAGACAATTTAAATTCTGGGTGTTTAACAGAAGTTACCAACTGGTAGCCCTTGGGCAGTGTTGAGCTATGGAAGTGCCTTTTGGTAGACCTGTTTTTTTGTTTTTAATTAATCTGAAGTGATTTTTTTCATCTCTTTAGCTAATAGGCTGACCATTGCTTTCTCTTCTAGCATTTAGGAGATACTATTATTGCATTAGTTTTCAGTTTTGTTGTCACTGTTGAGAAATCTAGCCACTGTTCTGTTTAAGATGCTCTTAATATTTTTCCACTTGTCTGTTTGGCCGTTTTATTATAATGTGTATGTGTAAACTTATTTTTATTTTTTTCTGCTTGGGACTTATTTTGCATTTCAAATATAAGGACTTGTGCCTTAAATACATTCTGGAACATTCTCAGGAATTGCCGCTTTGATATTGTCTTCTACTCTCAATTTATTCTTCGTAGAATTCTTTTAGATGTTAGATTGTTTATCATTCTGTCCTCTGTGCCAGAAAACATCTCTAACATTTTCCACTTTATTATTTCTGTGCTCTGTTCTTATGATTTCCTCATGTTTTAGATCACAGATTGTTTCTTTAACTATCTCAAGTCTGCTGTTTAAGCAGTCCAGTATAAACTTGGTGGCTTTATTTTTCATTCTAGAATTTGTTTTGGATTTTTTTCAAACCAACTTAAAAAACAACAGCAACTGTGTCTCCTTTTCTTGTACTCTCATTCTGTGTCTCTAATAACTTAAAAACGTTTGTTTCAGGAGCCTTCTTCAGTATTACCTGTCTCTGTAGTTCTCTTGGTGCTGTTGGAGACTCTTACCATAGTCTCTTCCCTCACACGCTTGCTAATTTGGCTTGTGCACGCATCTTAGGCAAGCCTGTACGTGTTTGAATCCTTGATTCTGTGCCTTTCCAGAGTGCTTTGCTTTTGCTCTTCTAAGTGTCACAGACCAGGACAAATTTGTATGTAAATTTCACACCTCTCGGTTATACTTTTAAATTCTGTGTCCATATGAGAGGCAGAAAGCAGATTTCTTTTATTTTATTCAGCACTTCTGAATGTTTTTTTTTTCTTTTTTTTTTTTTTCTTTCTTATTTTCTCATTCTTTTTTTTTTTTTTTTGTAGATATGAATTCCTAGGGGAGGCTCTCACACTTAAGCCCAAATCAAGACAGATAAGCTTTTCTTTTTATCCTGCTGTTTGTAAATTGATGTTTGTTTGTTTGTTTTTCCTGGCCTTGTTTTCCCTGAAGTCATGGCTCTCTGTGGGTTCCAGCATTATGGAGGGAGAAATCTCACTTCCTCAGAGGAGAGGCAGCCAACATCTCCTGTACTTTTTCTTCATGGATAGTAAACCAAATGCCTCAGCGACCGAGACTGAAAAACTGAAAAAAGCACCCAGGGGTTATCTTTATCTGTTTACAACTCTCTAGTACTGCTTTCTCGTTTATTATTGTTGTTATATGTTCATGACTCCTGGGGATTTCTCTTGCTACTTTCTTTCTAACACAGTGTTCATTTAAAAGCTTATTTTCCCTTTGTAATTGGTACACACAACAACTGTATGCAATGCGGGGAACTGGATTTGATCCTGGAATAGAAAAAGGGCATTGGGGGAAAATGGTGAAAATGATAGTCTTTGCATATACCCGTTTTCTGGTTTTGATAATTGTATGATTATGTAGGTTAACATTTGAAAAAGGTGGATGAAGTGTATATATGAACTGTCAATACTGTTTTTTCAGTTTTTCTTTGTCTAAAATTACTTCAAAAAAAGTTTTAAGGAAGCATACTTGTTTTATTTTATTCAGCACTTCTGAATGTTTTTTTATTGTTTTGTTTTCTGTTTGTTTTTTCTTTCTTATTTTTTTTGAATGTTTTATGGTTGAGAGGATTTCCAGAATTATTTCTACCTGATATTTTTGTAAAAATAGTTACTTGCCATCATTAAAAAAAAATGAAATAGAGAATCCTCACTCTCCCAAATTTAGATTGCTAGCTTTTCCTTTAGAAGTTAGATTATGTGATTGTATTGGAACTACATGTGCCTGAGAAAATCAACTGGAGCTGAGTGATGGGCACATCTTAAGCATATCTCTCTAGTTTTCTGCAGCCTCTGTCTTTTTCTGCTGTTTTATATCTGGTTTGCCATATTAGTTTCCTCTTACCTACCTGGCTTCCATAGATACTTATATATGCAACCTTTGATCCAACAGTTAGGAGAGAGGTTCATGTTGAAGCTGGAGATTCAGTGTTCAGTTCAGTTCAGTCACTCAGTTGTTTCCGATTCTTGGCGACCCCATGAATCACAGCACACCAGGCCTCCCTGTCCATCACCAACTCCTGGAGTTCACCCAAACACATGTGCATTGAGTCAGTGATGCCATCCAGCCATCTCATCCTCTGTTGTCCCCTTCTCCTCCTGCCCCCATTCATCAGGGTCTTTTCCAGTGAGTCAACTCTTTGCATGAGGTGGCCAAAGTATTGGAGTTTCAGCCTCAGCATCAGTCCTTCCAATGAACACCCAAGACTGGTCTCCTTTAGGATGGACTGGTTAGATCTCCTTGCAGTCCAAGGGACTCTCAAGAGTCTTCTTCAGCACCAGAGTTCAAAAGCATCAATTCTTCGGCTCTCGGCTTTCTTCACAGTCCAACTCTCACATCCATACATGACCACTGGAAAAACCATAGCCTTGACTAGATGGACCTTTGTTGGCAGAGTAATATCTCTGCTTTTTAATACCCTGTCTAGGTTGGTCATAGCTTTTCTTCCAAGGAGCAAGCGTCTTTTAATTTCATTGCTGCAGTCACCATCTGCAGTGATTTTGGAGCCCGCAAAAATAATGTCTGCCACTGTTTCCAGTTTCCCCGTCTATTTCCCATGAAATGATGGGACCGGATGCCATGGTCTTAGTTTTTTGAATGTTGAGTTTTAAGCCAACTTTTTCACTCTCCTCTTTCACTTTCATCAAGAGGCTCTTTAGTTCTTCTTCACTTTCTGCCATAAGGATGGTGTCATTGCCATATCTGAGATTATTGGTATTTTTCCTGGCCATCTTGATTCCAGCTAGTGCTTCATCGAGCCCAGTGTTTCTCATGATGTACTCTGCATATAAGTTACATAAGCAGGGTGACAATATATGGCCTTGATGTACTCCTTTTCCTAATTAGAACCAGTCTGTTGTTCCATGTCTAGCTCTAACTGTTGCCTCTTGACCTGCATACAGATTTCTCAAGAGGCAGGTCAGGTGGTCTGGTATTCCCATCTCTTTCAGATTTTTCCACAGTTTATTGTGATCCATACAGTAAAAGGCTTTGGCATAGTCAATAAAGCAGAAATAGATGTTTTTCTGGAACTCTCTTGCTTTTTCCGTGATCCAGCAGATGTTGGCAATTTGATCTCTGGTTCCTCNTCAGGTGGTCTGGTATTCCCATCTCTTTCAGAATTTTCCACAGTTTATTGTGATCCACACAGTCAAAGGCTTTGGCATAGTCAATAAAGCAGAAATAGATGTTTTTCTGGAACTCTCTTGCTTTTTCCATGACCCAGCAGATGTTGGCAATTTGATCTCTGGTTCCTCTGCCTTTTCTAAAACCAGCTTGAACATCAGGAAGTTCATGGTTCACATATTGCTGAAGCCTGGCTTGGAGAATTTTGAGCATTACTTTACTAGCATGTGAGATGAGTGCAATTGTGCGGTAGTTTGAGCGTTCTTTGGGATTGCCTTTCTTTGGGATTGGAATGAAAACTGACCTCTTCCTTAGCAGCCTTCAAAACCTCTGAGGGATGGGTGTATCTCCATAAAGAGAATCTGGGCAGAGCACCCACAGCATTCGCTACAGTCAGTTAGCTCCTCTTTCAAATGGTAACCACAACCATCTCGAAAGGTCATTACAAGAATTAAATGGAATAATTAAAGCACACTGCAGGGTACAGGACAGATAGTAAAAATTCTACACCTTGTAGCTCCTTTCTCTCTCTCCTATTTAATTTGCTTAACTGCTTCTCATCTAAGAGTACATAATTTAACACGGCTCCATTTCTTTACTAGGATGAAGTGGTCCATCATCAATCCATCCCCGTACAAATTGGAAAAGAGATAGAAAAAACAACACGCAAAAAAGTGTATGGTTTAATATTTTTATTTTCTATCCCTCCAGCCCACACTTCCCCAAGTTAAGTGTGCATGCTAAAACAAGAATATTAGCCACTGAACATATCAAATTACTGCGATAATTTTAGAAATATCTGCATTTGGCTCTCTCTAGGTTGTACACATTAAATTCTTTAAAAGAATGTAGTGCAGCCCATTACTGTCATTCCTAACACTTATTTATGTCTTAATTTTGGGACAATATTCTCTTTCTAATATATAAATCATGTTTCTATGGAGAGTAACTGACTTTAACAGAAATGCAAATGGAATAAGTTGTTTGAATTGTGTAGAATTTCATGGTCTAGATATGTCAGCCAGCCAGATGCCTGAAACCCAAAAAACAGTAATTCTTCACTTGTCAGCTATCCGTGTGCATAAGCCCCTACACATTTAGAGTAGATCGGAGGCAGAAATCACAGAGAAAATTCTCAAAGTTTAGAGGAACCAAAAAATATAAATAAGTGGAGATACAAAAGTCTGGAGAAGAGGGGAAAGAGGATACAGACAGTAGTAGTGGCTCTAAAACCCAAGCCACACCAGTACCGATGCTGAGAGGTTTAGGTCAGTTCAGAGGGTGAGGGTTGAATCCCAAGAGACGGTCGCACCAGGGACCTGGGGAGAAAGTAGGAAAGCTGGCCAAATGCTTCCCCTCAGTGACACTCAGTGGAGATACCCCCTCACTCCCACTCATCTGTGGTCTTCATCTCACTTCTGAATTTATGACTAGACCTTCTGTTGCCCAGTTAGAAAGTACAAACAGGTGAAGACATTCAGGGCTCAAAATAAGGCAAATGTGCATGTGTGAATGTGTTGTGTACATACATATACATGTGCGTATGTATCCCCACAGAGAAATGGAAAAGAAAAAACTTGTCTTGGAATATGAACTCAAAGAGCTAAATGATTCCCTAAAGAAAGTTGAAACCAAAATTAATGCTGTAATGGAAGAGAAGGAGGATGTAATAAAGGAAGTTGAAGGCAAACGGGCCTTACTTGAAATTAAAGAGCGAGAATATAACCAATTGGTCAAGCTATTAGAATTAACTAGAGAGAATGAAGCAAGTTCACTAACTGAAAGGTTTGTTATATTAATGTGTTTTGTCATCTAAATATTTCTTTGATTTCTATTTTAAGATTCAAAATAATCTCAAACAGATTTATATTCACTTAGTAAACATTTTTATAGAATTTTAGATCATTTTACCATTAATAAAAATATATTATTAAATAAAGCACTTTAAAGTATTTTTTTATCCTTTATTTTTCATTGTCCTCAATTTCTTGTGACCAAATCTTAAGGACACAATTTATTTTATTTTATTTTTTTTTAAGTTTCTCTAATGTACCTCTGGAAAATTGTATCACTGGAGTGTGCTATAATTTAAGGATTTTTTTTTCTCCTGCAGATTACAGCATTTCTGAGGTAATCATGATATTTTTCCTAAAAGGAGCAATTCCATGATGTGAGTCTCTAGGAGAGTGTTAATTCCCATTTTTAAGTAAAATTTCAGAGAAACTAGAACTTCTGTCTCTGCCAATTTGCTCTTCCACTTGGGTTTTAATGACTGTGACACTGACAAGAACTTGCAAACAAAATTGCTTTTGGCATTACTTAAAATTTGATTCTAACATGAAAATAGTTCTGTATATATTTGCTGACCATGCTACCTTGAAAAAGGGCAGTTGATGACAAATCACTTTCATATTCTCTTTTTACCTGGAACAGAGGGATCCTGGATCTCAATTTACAAAACTGTCTTATTGACAAGCATAACTACCACGAGGAACTGTCTCGTAAGCAAAGAGAGAAAGAACGAGATTTTCGAAATTTAAAAAAAATGGAGCTACTCTTGAAAGTGTCTTGGGATGCACTCAATCAAACTCAAGCACTGCATCAAAGGCTTCTGTTAGAGGTGGGTGCTGAACACTGCTGTCTGGTTTACAAGCTCAATGCCATCTTTTTGTTTTTTTGGTTTGTTCCTTTTTTCCTTTGGGAAGCACTGGTGCAGCTTGTGGGATCTTGTTCCCTTACCAGGGATTGAATCCAGGCCCTCAGCAGTGAGAACACAAAGTCCTAACCATAGACAGCCAGGAAATTCCCTCAGTACCATCTTTTTGAAGCAAACATATTTCAAGAACTTGTTGCTGTCAATAGGGAAAGAGGGAAAGGAATAGAACAGATAAAAGATAGCTTTAAAATGCATCAAATCTGTTATAGAGGCCCAGTCGTACAGTATGTTTCAATCTTTTTGTTATCCCAAGATTAGAGAAATGTCTTATTGGGATCATGCATCAGCCTGGCCACGGGAGGCAGTTAGGCCATCCAGTTCTGGAAGGGCTAATGGGTTCACTTCAGGGTAGAACCAAGTGAACCACTATGTTTGAAAGAGTTCAAAGAGTCAGATCCAGAATGCTGTTACTGAGACTACAACAGTCAAAAACAAGACCAGATCATGTGAATACGAATAGACAGCCAGCCTGCACCTCCAATTACCCAATGCCCATCAGAACCCAGTGTTAGCTCCTTGAATACTTTTGTGTCTATCAGAGGTGTACTACAGCTAGAGAATATTCAATATAGCTATTACCTTCTTACTACCTCTATGCTCCCATATGGAGGGATTTTGGTCCCACTGTCTCTGATTCCCTCCTCTTTCACATGGCACCTCCTGTGCCAGTGGACCAAGCACTGCTGAAAGGCAGTGAATCATAAAAAGGACTGGATCCCTATGCCCATGCCTTGGCCAGTGCTTCCTCTGGTGAAAAAGAGATCAGTCTCTGAGATGAAGCAGCTGGGGGTACAAAAATCATACCTGTTCTCTTCAGGATTGTCATGGTCCATGACCTTATAGAGGTTCATGACCTCAGAAACGTAAACAGGAGTTTCCAGCTATGGTAGACACTTCCAATTCTAACCTATAAGCCTAATTCTCCTCTCCTTCTGAGCATATAGAAGGTTTATACTTCCTTGTACCCTCTGCCATTGAGCAGGGTCATAGGACTGGTTCTGGTCAATGGATTGTGGGCAGAAATGACACACGTTCCTTCCATCCTAGAGCAGAATGAGAACCTCTAGCCCCTTTCCCCTCTCCCATGGCCATCGTGGTGACTTCCAATGATGATATGGAAATGTTGTAAATGAATGCATCCAGGAACACTGAGCCAACTGTGATCTTGGAGAACCACCTTGACTGGCCAGACACTTTGTCAGAGCCAAAGAAATAAGCTTTCATGCTTTTGGGTGATGATAGTTAGGCTTGTTTCTGAGGCAATAACCTACCCTATCATGATTGAAAGACCAACTTTTATTAAGTTGTGAGAATAACTGGTAGGGTTATGAATGTTCTAAATGACTAGGTCTTGATCTTGCTGTCAAATGGCACTCATGAACTTTTTTACGTCTCATTGGGGTGAAAAGTGCTTTTCACACTTTTAAAAAACAAACAGAATGTTTATTATTTTCATTATTAAAACAATAATATTTATGTTTCTCATCTATTTTAACAGTTTTATTAAAATTTCTACATGTAGATTGATTCCTTTACAACCGTGAAAAGTTTTAAACTCTAAAAATGTTTTTTTCCATAAAAGCTTACATTTTCTACATCAACCATTACACTACTTTTATGTTGTTGTTTTTATGGTTATTTCCTCATCTATCCATTTACTTTCATCCCTTCTGTGTCCTTATCCAGGTGTGTCTTTCCTACACAGCATATTCTTTTTAATATCTAGTCTGAAAATTTCTGCCTTTCAGTTCTTGTATTTAGTCCAAAAGTACATTTGCTGGAGAAGAAAATGGCAATCCACTGTAGTATTCTTGCTGGGAAAATCCCATTGTCAGAGGAGCTTGGCGGGCACAGATACGTTTGGGCTTATGGCCACTGTATTACTATTGCTTTTTCTCTGACTTATCTATTTTTTGTACCATTTTTTCTCTTGTCTTTTCTTCTTTCAAATTAATCAAAAAGATGAATTTTTCTATTTTCCCCATTTTTTGATATGCATTAGTTTTGCACTCTCTTTTCAGTCTTTCAGTGGCTACCCTTAAGATTACACCATTTATCCTTGATTTATTAGAGTCCGGTATAAATTCTTTTATCCTAGATAATGTTAGAACCTTTGAAGGCTCTATATCTTTGCAACTCTTACTTTCAAATGTATTTTTAATCCAACTTTTCAAGTTATTCTTACTCAAAGTACTGGCTTACTGCAAGCTATTCCATCTTAACCCAAAGCATTGCACATTAGAAAGTTAAGTTGGAACTTTGGACAAACACAGACTTTCTGGTACTCCACCTCACTCACAATGAGATCTACAGTGATGAGCAGTTAAAATATTTATTCCAAGAATTGGTGGAAACCTAGATGTGGTAAATAGAAGGCTCTTTTTTTTTTTTTTAAAATTTTTTTACACGAACTCCCAAACATGAACCCCCCTCCCACCTCCCACCAGTAAATGTTGCTTTTATTAATAAAACAATCCTTGTTTATTAAGCAAATAACCATAGTAAGATTTCTTTAAACAATAATGGACAAAAATTATCATTGCTTTTAGTAATCTACTATGATGATTCCAGTAGTAAGTGAAGTTAGTCTATTAAATATGTTGCTAATGCTGACTCAACAAAACATTCTCCTTAAAAGTGGAAAAAAAGATAAGTTGAATGGGAGCAGTAAGATAGCTTGTCATGTAGAGAAATATCTATTGGTGATCTCAAAAGCAGTTATAAGCTGATAACAGTCACAATATTGGTTCTAAAATATGACCAACACTAAACAGAATTAAGTTTGTCTTTATCAGAAAATTTAAAATAGAAGGGCACATAAACAGAATATAAAATGTAACTCTGCCATTTCTACCTGCAGTTAAGACATAAAGCATTGGAGTAGACCATGGTTCCTGTCATAAGAACCAGAAAAAAATTAATATACTAAAAATCACATATTTTTAAAAGACGTTTGAGAGTTGTGGAAGTAAATTCTATAACAGTATAAATACTTCCTAGATGAACAGATACAGGTAGTCTTTTTCCTCCCTGAAGCATTTGCCAAGTCTAGGCATGAGCAGGTAGAAGGCAGGCCTGCCAAGGAGCAAAGCTGGAGGCATAATCCTCCCAGACTTTAGACAATATTATAAAGACACAGTAATCAAAATAACATAGTATTGGTACAGAAACATACAGATCAATGCAACAGAATAGACAGCCCAGAAATAAACCCACACATCTATGGTCAGTTAATCTTGGGTAAAGGAGGCAAGAATGTACAATGGAGAAAAGACAGTCTCTTCAGTAAGTTGTGCTGGGGAAGTTGAACACAACTTCATAAAAATTCATGAAGTTATAAGAGAACACTGCCTGACACCACACACAAAAATAAACTAAAGTGACTTAAAGACTTAAATATAAGATGCAAAACCATAAAACTTCCAGAAGAAAACAAAGGCAAAACATTCTCTGACATAAACTGTACCAATGTTTTCTTAGGTCAGTTAACCAAGGCAATAGAAATAAAAGCAAAAGCAGAGACAGGGAACCTAATCAAACATATTGGAGAAGGAAACGGCAACCCACTCCAATATTCTTGCCTGGAGAATCCCATGGACAGAGGAGCCTTGCGGGTTATAGTCCATGGGGTTGCAAGAGTCAGACACGACTTAGCGACTAAACCAATCAAACACATAAGCTTTTGCACAGCAAAGGAAACCATAAACAAAGAGAAAAGACAACCAATGGTCTGGCAGAAAATACAGGCAAATATCACTTCTATGTGGAATCCAAAAAAATGACACAAATGAGTTTATCTATGAAACAGGATCACAGACATTGAGAACAAATCTGTGGTTCCCAAAAGGGAGAGGAGGTAGAGGAGGATTGCAGGGGGAATGTGGGGTTAGCAGATGCAAACTATTACATATAGAATGGATAAACAATAAAGTCCTACTGTATAGCACAGGAAACCATATTCAGTATCCTGTGATAACCATATGGAAAAGAATATTTAAAAAGAATGTCTCTATATATCTGAACCCCTTTGCTGTATAGCGGAAATTAACATAACACTGTAAATTAATTATACTTTAAAATGATATATATCCAAAATAAATAGTTATGTGAAAAATGTAAAAAAAAAAAAGTGACATACATATACATCTTAAAGTGAATTCTTAAGTCTATAATTAGAATTTCATCTCTGTTTGGTTCATCGCTTTGCCAATAGTTTGTCCTTATTACAGTCTTTTCCTTCAAAGAAATGCAAATAAGATTCTTGGCTTTTAATTAAGAAAAGCCTTATGTGCCATATTACCTACATCACTAAAGCACAATGGGCTGTTTCTGTATGGTGAAATACAGTTGATCATGCAGTTTCATGAAATACATATGATTTTTATTGGGCTTTAAAAAAAAGAAAAAGAAGACCAGTCTGCCATAAGGAGAGACTTTGCTAGGGTTAGGGAAAACCATGACAAATTGAAATGTAGAGAATTTCTTAAAGATATCACACTTTCAGGAAATCAAACTACACATTAAAGTACACTTCTGATTTTTATCATAGCTCCTACTGACTTCCACTGAGGTATGGAAGAGGAATAAAACCCCATGTCTACATTCTAACACAGTCCCCTCAGTGATTCTGGAGATTTTGCTTTGACATTCACTGTCAGGTTTTAAGGGTTGGAATATTATGTCTGTAAGGTTACTTTCTTTCAGAATAAAAACATATGCAAGATTGTGACAACAACAAAATCCTCTAACCAAGTAACTACGTCATTTTCTGTATGTACACATCAAGTCGTGTACCAGGCAGGTCATCAACCCCAAGGAAGCAGAATGCCATGCACCACTCACCTATCTTGGGGAGGGGGCCCATTGCATCTTGGTGTTGGAGTCACGAAGGAAAACACAACAGTCAAGCACTGGATGGAACCACACTACCTACACAAAGAAGAGACAGAGGAAGATCAGCTTCAGTAGTGAACTTTGGTCCCCTGTGGCCAGCAGTCTCTCCTGATGGCCAGCTCGGGGTGACTGGCCTATGCTCACAGTTGTCTTACTACAGTGAAAGGAACCTTGATCCTTCTTGTGGAGTCTGAAATCCTGAAAGCTGGCGGTGTGCCTGAGGGCCACTGACATACAGGCTTAAGCAGAACCAAGGAGTTCTCATTGTGCCTGAAACAGGGAAAGATATTCCCACACAAAGTGATAAACCCAGTACAGGCTGTGTGGATTCCCTGTCTCTTCATAAGGAAGAGTTCTAGGGCCAAAGCCCACTCTTTTGTAGCTAAGTAGGGGAGGAAAGGCTGCAGGCAGGAGACTGCTTTTTCCAACAGCACTTTTCCTTTATTTGTAGTTTTCTAGAAGATTCATCTCTCTCTGCTCTGACTTAGAAGTGATTCTGCATTTCTCTTAGTGACTCCCTTCCAGTGTTCAAGGCAATTGTGACAACTTAACTATATAGAGGAGAGCATCAGTTATGAGTCAGGCAGAGTCAGGTTTAAATCCTAGATTCATTGAACAGCTGCTGATGTTTGGCATTTTCAACCTTTGAACTCGGATTATTGCAAGGAATAAAGTGATTACAGATGTGAAAGTATGTGGTTCCAAGAAGATGGTACCAAGAAACAAATGTTGCTTTTCTTCATGTTATAAGCTTTTTCAAGGGCTAAAGAAAATTTTATAATCAGAATAAGACTCTGAATATGGCTATTTCATTCCAATGGCGAGGATGGCACGTTCAGGCCCTACTGATAACCCTCAGGAAAGCCTTTCAGTATCTACTCTGCATCATCTGAATGACTGCCACTGCCACCAGCTATTCTCCCTTTGTTCCATTTTTTCCAGGTTCAATCTACTCTCCATTTTGCTACTAATATTTTTAAATGAAAAAAATAAAATTGAAAAACATCTTAAATGATACTTTAATGTGTCACCTGCTCGAGACATTCAGTGTTCTTTATTTTACATAATCATGGGATGAAAGAACAGAGGAATTGTAAAGATCATATGGTCCAAGGAAGGCAAGCACTGATTCTCTTCAGCTGGTGGTAGCCCCCTGCAGTGAACATTTTGCAAAGGATTCTGAGATTCAGCACTGGCTTATCAGCTCTGTAGTTGATTAGTGATGTCTGCCTCAGGTATAGAAAGGTAGATGACAGCACATACATCATTTATTTCCTATTCTTAATTAAGTCCTCTTCCTTTAGCTAATTCTTGTGATCCATCTTCATCATTTAAGTAATATGTGAATAATGCTACTCCTTTATTTTTCAGTTTTAGACCTGATTATTTTTACTTCTCACTATAAATGATGAGGATTAAGCTTATTTTATACCCTGTCCATTGAACATACCTATTTCTTGTCCCTCCCTATACTAAATAGCTTTATGCTATAATTTTAACAATTTTGAAGTTTCATATTTGCATTATTATGAATGTTTTCCACACCTGAGTCATATTAATTACTTACAAAATTATATTCCACAATATTAATATACATTGTGTTTTTATTTGTAGTTTTCTGTGTACTTATCATTAGTTCAACCCCAAACTGTCCTGTTAGTGAATAAATTTCCTCTCAGCATGTTAAAACACATTTGGTAGTCTATTCGTTTAATCTGCTTATAGAAATCACTTCTGAGACTTTTCAGTAATCTCTAGCCAAAAACCAGTATGAACACATCTATAGTTGAATGAGTTGAGTTTACTACTCATTGCAGCAAGGGAAAATACACACCAGGCGGAATAGTAGGGTATCTCAGTGTAGCCTATTAGAAAGGACACATAGGTTTGGGGCTGGTGTTATGTGTTTTGGGGGATGGTTTAAGAAAACAGGACTTAAAAAAAAAAGAAAAAGAAAACAGGACTTTGCCTTAGATTTGAATATTGTCAGAAAGTGACGGTAATCCTATGATTGAGTATCTTAATAAATTTTATGGCAGAAAGAGAAAAGACTAGATTGAGGCTAGAGCTATAATAGGCAAGGAAGAGCAGGAGATGCGAATACGTGACATTTTGTGGCTTGGACAATGTTCTTGTTTGTATCTGTGACCAAAGACAAACACAAAGGGGTCTTGTTTTTGTCTGTGATCATAGAATGGTCTTGTCTGGTGGCGATTTTCTGTTAAACTGTGTTCAACAGAACACCAAGGCCCAGCTGTGAGCACCAGGTCAACTGCCAGGTATCAGAAGCTGCTTTTCTCTTCTCTTTCTTTTCTCTTTCCGATCTGGTGCAAACTGGGTCTCACTTCTCTACATGTACACTCCCCAGCTTAGGAGCCTTACTCCACCATCTTGGTGACTCCCTTTATCNCAACAGAACACCAAGGCCCAGCTGTGAGCACCAGGTCAAATGCCAGGTATCAGAAGCTGCTTTTCTCTTCTCTTTCTTTTCTCTTTCCGATCTGGTGCAAACTGGGTCTCACTTCTCTACATGTACACTCCCCAGCTTAGGAGCCTTACTCCACCATCTTGGTGACTCCCTTTATCTCTCTCCTCTGTTGGATCCTGTAGTCCATGAGTCTCTTCTATTTCTCTTTTGATTTGCTCTCTTTGTGTGGGAAGGGGATATTGTCCTCCTTTACCTGAGAAAAGGTGAATGGAAAGTAATCTTTTAAGACTGGTGTGTCAGAAAATGCATTGTCATAACACCTTGCATATCAGGAAATATTTTATCCTCACTTCAGCTTAACAGATAATTAATAATTTTACTGGATATGACATTTTAATTGGAAATTATTTTTCCTCATAATGAAGGCATAGATCAATTGTCTTTTATTGCACTACTAAGACAGTTGGTGCCATTCTCATGATTGAGTCTTTGTTTGAAACCAGTTTTTCTTCTTTTCCATTCTAGAAACTTGTAGGATTTTTTTATTGCCTCCCAAACTTTAAAATTTCATGATGAAGTCCCCACTTGTGACGCTTCTATTTTTAGCCATCATACTGGACACAGACTGGGTTCTTTGCATAAACAGACTTTCGTTTTTCATCTCTGAAACACCATCTTAAATAATTTCTCCAAGTTTGTCCACTTTTATTTTACTATTCTCTTTCTGGGACTTCTATTATCAAGATGTTCAGTTCAGTTCAATCGCTCAGTCGTGTCCAACTCTTTGCAACCCCATGAATCGCAGCACACCAGGCCTCCCTGTCCATCACCNCTTTGACTGTGTGGATCACAATCAACTGTGGAAAATTCTGAAAGAGATGAGAATACCAGACCACCTGACCTGCCTCCTGAGAAATCTGTATGCAGGTCAGGAAGCAACAGTTAGAACTGGACATGGAACAACAGACTGGTTCCAATTAGGAAAAGGAGTACGTCAAGGCTGTATATTATCACCCTGCTTATTTAACTTATATTCAGAGTACATCATGAGAAACGCAGGACTGGATGACACACAAGCTGGAATCAGGATTGCCGGAAGAAATATCAATAACCTCAGATATGCAGATGACACCACCCTTATGGCAGAAAGTGAAGAGGAACTAAAAAGCCTCTTGATGGAAGTGAAAGAAGAGAGTGAAAAAGTTGGCTTAAAGTTCAATGTTCAGAAAACTAAGATCATGGCATCCGGTCCCATCACTTCATGGGAAATAGATGGGGAAACAGTGGCAGACCTTATTTTTTTGGTCTCCAAAATCACTGCAGATGGTGACTGCAGCCATGATATTAAAAGACGTTTATTCCTTGGAAGGAAAGTTATGACCAACCTAGACTGCATTACTTTGCCAACAAAGGTCTGTCTAGTCAAGGCTATGATTTTTCCAGTAGTCTTGTATAGATGTGAGAGTTGGACTATAAAGAAAGCTGAACACCGAAGAATTGATGCTTTTGAACTGTGGTGTTGAAGAAGATTCTTGAGAGTCCCTTAGACAGCAAGGAAATCCAGTCAGTCCGTCCTAAAGGAAATCAGTCCTGAATATTCATTGGAAGGATTGATGTTGAAGCCAAAACTCCAGTACTTTGGCCACCTGATGTAAAGAACACATTTGAAAAGACCCTGATGCTGGGAAAGATTGAAGGCAGGAGAAGAAGGGGACGACAGGGTGAGATGGTTGGATGGCATCACTGGCTCAATAGACATGGATTTGATGAGGTCCTGGGAGTTGGTGATGGACAGGGAGGCCTGGCATGCTGCAGTCCATGGTGTCGCAGAGTCAGACATGACTGAGTGACTGAACTGAACTGAAGGGTCAAATTAATTATCTTAAATTTGGTTATGTTTCTTTTTTTGATATGAAAATCATTGTCAGTATTTATAAGTGGAGTAGGAGAAAGCAATGGCAACCCACTCCAGTACTCTTGCCTGGAAAATCCCATGGATGGAGGAGCCTGGTAGGCTGCATTCCATGGGGTCTCTAAGAGTTGGACATGACTGAGCTCCTTCCCTTTCACTTTTCACTTTCATACATTGCAGAAGGAAATGGCAACCCACTCCAGTGTTCTTGCCTGGAGAATCCCAGGGACGGCAGAGCCTGGTGGGCTGCCGTCTATGGGGTCGCACAGAGTCGGACACGACTGAAGCGACTTAGCAGCAACAGCAGCATTCTCCATAGAAGAAATGTGAAGGAGCTAGCTAAAACACTTCAATAGACATTTGCCCCTCTCCTGTGCTATTCATTGCAATGAGTGGCTAAAAATGGTTTAGGGTATAAGCAAATTACTTCATTTTGATTCTAGATGCTGAGCTCCTAATAGCTTTTAAATTTATACAGTTTTTGTTTAGCTGTCAAAACATTTAATTATATCATGCCCAAAGGTGTAAAGCTGTCAAATAAATCTGAGTTTAGGCATAAACATCCACTAAGTTACATGTGCTACTACATGGGAGTTGTTTTTGGACAGCTTGTGAACGTGTCTAAGGGGGAGGGGCGTGTCGAGGAACATTAACTCAGCAGGTACAGAACAACACCGGCCCAATGAATTGATGATTACTTGTAAAACAGCAGGTAGTAATGCCCCAGTCTTTGTAATTCCCCTCTTTGTAAAATAAAGCCGACTAGAGAGTGTGGATTCTTGGGCTCAATTTGCCCTTTAAGAAAGCTGTATTTTTGTAAAAAATACATGTTCTTTCTTTTCTTGCCTTCAGTTTCTCTTCAAAAGCAAATGTATATATCATTTGTGCTTTCTTTCCTCCTCCCTTACTCCAGGATCTCTTGCTATAAGAAGAATGATCCCAATGCAGTTTATGAAGGAAGTATTGACACTGATCACCAGTTACTATGCATTTCAAGTTTTCTGTGTAAAACATTTTTCCAGAGTTAATGAGTATGAGTAAGAAATAAAGATTGTATATACTTAACAAATACACATGGTGACGTAAAGTGTTTTTAAAGAAAGGAAAGTTTAAAGTGCTTTAAAATCATTATCTGATTATTTCATAAATAACCATTTTTTGGTATTTGATGACATTATTTGGAGGCAGACTGTTAGCATAAATAGTCATGCAGACTTGATTAACACAAAATTCACTAAGAGGTAGGGGAGTAAAGTAAATTAGTTCTACTTTGAAGCTTTTATTTTCTTCCCCTTTCAAAATGAATGGGAAGGCCCTTCAATGAAAGCTGCTTTTCATTAGTGCTACCAAATACCTACTTGAAAGAGTTGAGTTCTCACTGAACACCCACAGAAGAGAAAGGGAAAGCTTCCTTTCTCTACTGGAGGACCATCAGCTAAATAGCTCTTGGCTTCTCTTTTCCAATCAGGTGGTTTCACATCAGAGTTAATTACTCCAGTCATTTATTCTAATCACCCTCCTCTTATGGCTAGCTGCATTCTGTCATGGGGTGGCATCGTTTGAAGCCAGTTAAGTTTGAAAACCACTGCAGGGTACTTGAGGCTCATTAGTGAGGCCTATCCATGCCTGGCTTTGGATTTGCTCCCTGATTAACTCTGGATCTCTCTGCCTAGCGCCCTCCTCCCGCCAGCCACCAGCCCCCACTCGTCAATGCAGTTGCTCCAGAGAGGAATGTTTCAATTAACTCTTGCCTTGCTGTTTGTCTTTTTGCCTGCATATTTAAGGAAAATCTCAATGCTTATATCACTAATACATATTTCATAGATTCTGACCTTATAACTGTATCCTTTGAGTTTAACTGCAATGATAGACATTCTATAAAGAGTTTTGTTTTTGAAAACAAAGGAGGATAATGGTGGTCTCTCAGAATGAATATATCTATGTCCTTGATCCAATTCTCCTAACCTAATAAAGGTAATGATTCCAATCCTGGTATTACAGTATTCTAGTATGTTTTACCAGCTTGTAGTAGTTACCTGTAAAGCTTAAAAGATGTCTCAAAACAGTTTTATATTTGACCTTATTGTTTATTATTATAGTAGTTTAATTTAAAAGTGATTGCCAAGGTGGCACATTTAAGAGATACTAAAATCACAAAGAAACAATATTTGTGCTGTACTTAAAATGTGTAGCTCAAGGCCTGAGTAGTTAGTTTGAGACAGTGTTATTACATGAAAGCATTTAAAACATTTTCTTTTTCTTTTTTTAAGTTCTACCAGTTTATTGCTACCAACCCAACCCATCACCCTCCACCCTCATGCACACATGCTCAGTCATGTAACCCCATGGACCGCAGCCCCCTAGGCTCCTCTGTCCATGGACTTTTCCAGGCAAGAATACTGGAGTGGGTTGCCATTTCCTTCTCCAAAAACATTTTCTAAAAATTAACAAAAACATATATTGAATTTGGTAGCTAAAGTGTTTATTTAAATAGGAAATGAGCGAAATTTTCTCCTTTCTTTTTGCATGGTAGTTTGATTTAAAAGAAATCAAATAGCTTTATGTGTCAAAGCAAAATCTGATGCACTTTAAAATATGTGAATCACATTTTTGTTTTCTGTTTCTAATGTCCGAAGTTGTTCAGAAATTCGCAGAATGAATTCTTACTGTTAATTCTCAAACCAAAATAATTCAACTGCTTCTTTATTAAGAGTCTTTGGACTTAGCAGTTAGTTAAAGGCCCTTAGCAGTTAAATACAAACATGTTGGTATTCTGTCTTGTTTTAACAGTTGAGTTTTTTATTTTATTTTTTAAATCTCCTAATATACAGTTAAATTAGTGAAAAGAGGCCTAGAATATAATTTATTTAGCTCTAAAGGAGATACAATCTCTGCCTTCCAGGAATTCAGCTACTAGTGAGGAAAGTAGAAAAATAAACTGTAAACTTTCAGTTTTGAAAAGCAAGTGTAAAAGTGAAAACCAGTTGAGAGAACAGTAAAATCTGTAAATGAAGCCTTTGGGTTGACATACACATCAGATTTGGTGTATACTCAGCAGTACTTAATACTAGTGTTACCAAGACGATCCGAGATACAGGGCGGCAGAAGAGACACAGATGTAAAGAGCAGACCTTTGGCCTCTGAGAGGGCGAGGGTGGGCGGTGTGAGAGAGCAGCAGCGCGGCCTGTGCCACCACACGAGGAAGAGACGGCCAGCGCAAGTCCAGCGCTTCACACGGCGCCCTGGGGCAGCCCAGGGGGCGGGGCGGCGAGGCAGGTGTGGCTCAGGGTGAGGGGACACACCATAGGCATCCCTGGCTGATTCACGCTGATGTGCGCAAGAGACATCACAATATTGTAAACTAATTACCCTCCAATTAAAATAAAAATTTTTTTAAAGTACTAGTGTTACCCAGTGGTATTGGGTGAAACCCATTAAAAATAATTCTTAGTATAAAAGGTTTTGTATTTTTAGAATAGTGCAACTTTGGCATATACCATTCTGTTTCAGAATTTTTCAAAAGGATGTGTACTAACATGGCTTTAGGAGTCAGATCTCGGTTCAGGTTGCAACTCTGACATTTACTAGCTGTGTGACATTAGTCTATTTACTTAGTGTTCTTAACCTCACTGGTAAAACGGTTTTTAAAATGTAGTGCTTATCTCATAGGGTTACTATGAAAATTAAATAAAATAATCCATGTAAAACATTTAACATAAAACTGGGCACATTATAAGCAATCACTAAATGTTAAATGCCAGTGTAATTATAATGTTTTTTAGTTGGTAGTGAATTTCTTACAAGTTGACCTATAGAGGCCTTTTCCTTGCATAATATGTTGGCTTTCTGGAGGCCTTGTCAAGTTTATGAATAACTTCATTTGCATCCATCTTCCTGACATTGTTCAAGAAAAAAGAAAACATGAAAGATGGTATTGTACTATACACTTCACTTTTTCTTTTTTCCATGTAATCACCCTATAGACAAATCATTTGTAATGGCTAGTAATCACAGAAATTCTTCACATTTTCTAAAACTCTACCAAATTAGCACAGTATCAACTGGATAAAGTTTCTGTTGTTAATTTCATGCTTCTTATACAATGCTTTAAGATCATAGTCCCTCAGCATAGATGCTGAATTGTGCTAAATCACAAGAATTTCTTAAATGCCATTCATTCATTCAGCAGACATTTATTAGGGGCCTACTGGGTAATTAGGTCTGTGATCACAAAATTGGAAGAATATGACACCTGCCCTTTGGGGCTGACATTATGAAGATCAAACAGACGTGGCAGTAACTAATTAGAGAAATAGATTAAGTGATGTGTTTATTTATTCATTCAACAAATATTTAGTGAGTGCCTACAACTTATTAGTCTTTGGAATATAGCAGCGAGAAAGACAGCATATTGCCTGCCCTTTTACACCATATTGATCAGTGAGGGAGATGAATAGTAAATAAGAAACTAAAAAAATAAACATTAACTTGTGATAATATATCATATAAGAAATAATATAATACTTGCAGTATATACTATAAAGAAAAAGCACAGGCTATGATTAAAGCATTTAATATTTGTTTGTGTGTATACATTTTTAATATTAATTTTATTGAGATATTACTAATGTATAACATTACTTTCCAGTGTTCAACAAAATGATTCAATATTTGTGTATTATGAAATGATCACCCCAAATCTAGTTAACAGCTGTCACCATACATAGTTATAATTTTTTTTTTTTAACTCTGCAGCCCAAGGGAAATGCCTTATTTTGCTATCTTGGAAAGGTTGGACAGTGCCTAACCCAAGGAAATTACATTTGATTTTAGTCTTTAAAAATGAGTAGTAGTTCACCAAGGAGGGAGCAGGGTGACAGAAAGGGGTTACAGAGATCCAGAACAGCGTGAACAAAGATCGTGATGTTATTACAGTATAGCACGTGCACTCAGCTTAACCCAGAAGGTAGAGTTCAGTATGTGTGCAAGAGACTGTGAGTGATACCCACGGAGAGATAAGACTGGAGGCAGAGTATATGAGCAATCTGTAACGTCTTGAAAGTCAGATGGACCTTTATCTTTGGGACAGTGGTGCCCACAAGGCGGCTGCCAAACCAGGAGCCAGCAGTCTTACCTGAGAACTTGTTAAAAAAGCATATCTTGGGCTCAGCTCCAGAGCTACAGAAACAGACACTGTGTGGGCAGGAGCCCAGCCATCTGTGTGTGTACAAGCCCTCTAGGTGATCTTAGGGGCTATTCAAGTTGGAGGTCACTGCCTTAGAGAAAGGAGAACCACTAGAAAACTGTACGGAGATTAGTGACTTGGTCAGGTTTTAGATTGGAATTGAATGAGGGGAGGGGGATTTTAGAGAGAAAGAGAACAGTTTGGATAGTGTTAGAATAATTGAGCAAAGAAATAATAAAGCATGGAACTGAAGATAGTCACAACAGAAGAAAAAAACAAATTTGAAGATACATGGAAGGCTTATTATCTGAGTAGATAATGTTTTGGAGGGAGAAAAAGCTGTCCAGATGACCGCCCCATTTCTGAATTAGATAACTGGAGGACAGTTTACATCCATCATCAGAAAAGCAAGCAAGACAGCAAGTTTAAGAGAAGCAACTCTTCATTTTATATATATATTATATATAATATATAATACACATATATACACATATACACATATATATAATTATATAACATTGTAGTGAAAGTGAAGTCGCTCAGTCGTGTCCGACTCTTTGCGACCCCATAGACTGTAGCCTACAAGGCTCGTCTATCTATGGAATTTTCCAGGCAATAGTACTGGAGTGGATTGCCATTTCCTTCTCCAGGGGATCTTAACCCAGGGCTTGAACCCGGGCTTCCTGCATTGTAGACAGACACTTAACCGTCTGAGCCACCTGGGAAGTCCAACATTATAGTATATAATGTTTCTACATTTCTGATTCTCCTTCTCACTTTTTAATGGAAGGCCTTTCTCATCTGTCGACATCCTCATTGTCCTTGTTTTTGATATAACTCAGACCAGATGTGACCAGATGTGTATAAGAGACAGACCTGAGGCAGATGGTTTGGACTTGAGGCCCTGGAGATGGTCATGATAGTCAGTTGAGGTAGCTGAAGTCTGGCTCATCTGGTCTGAGTTATATCAAAAACAAGGGCAATGAGGATAATGAACACTGACGATGTCGACAGATGAGAAAGGCCTTCCATTAAAAAGTGAGAAGGATAATCAGAAATGTAGAAAGAAAATCTGGAGGGATGTTATCAAGGAAGCTTAGAGAAGATAGAGTTAGAAACCTAAGTACCACATTGCAGAGAGGTGAAGTGATGAGAGGTGAGTGACGGAGATGGTAATTTTAGCAAAAACATTTTTGGTGGTGTACCTATAATAGACAGATGAGAAATTAGTTAAAAAGTGAAAGTGAGGTAAGTAAGCAAAAGTAACAAATTTACTTGATTCTTTCAAGCTATTTACATTGTTGATCTCACATTGCCTGCGTATTCATGGCTACCTAAAAATAATTAAACAAGACTGATCCTGCTTACTAGTAATTATTCCATCAATGATTCAGAAAGAGTCAGACCTATAGTTTATTGTGATTCAGAGAATCATGGACTGTTACTATAGATGTTGTAGGGTTTCTAGGAGTGGGCAAACAGAGGCTAGTGTCATCTGCTACTGAAGTGAGATATTTATGAGGTTTATGAATGCATCCACATTGTCTACTCACTTCATATAACTGATTTTCAGCAAACATTGAGTTTCCTATACTCAATTGTAGTCTGTGGCTATATGTTAGTTCTTAAAGTACATCGGTAACACAGCTGAGTAAATAATATGTTAGAATTCTAACTACGAACTTTCAAGGATGGAGAGTTTGCAGATAATATCATAATTGGTAATGTTAGACTTTTACTTTTATTGTTAGAGTATTCAGAGTGCCATGTTTTGAATGCTGCCACATTTCTCCAACTGTTTATAAATGGCTGAATAATATACATTGCAGAATATTACATCTGTTTCACAAGTGAAGATATTATATCTCTGATGTCATGTCCTAAAATATAGCCATTCTTTGTGGCACTGAGAATTGGAATGACGACGTCAAAAGTGTATCAAAGGTCATTTTATTGCCTGCTGCAGGTGCTTTTTGCTTTGTAAGGTTTATCTTTTTTTAAGTAGGAGAAGCTGTATTTTTTAAGTGTTAAATATTGTTAATTCCTAAATTCACCATTATATAAAAATGCTGTAAAAATCTGAATGCAGAGTCAGTACTTGGAACTGAATAAAGCTTTGCTACCCAGTGTGTTAACCACTAGTCACGTGTGGCTATTGATCACTTGAAATGTGGCTAGTCTAAATTGAGAAGTGCTGTGTGTATAAGAGGTATTCCAGATTTCTAAGATTTAATGCAAAATAATTATATATTGATTATATGTTTAAATGATATTTTTGATTAAATATATAAAATTAAAAATTAATTTTTCCTGTTTTTTAAAACATTTTAAACTATGTATCTGGCTTGCATTATATTCCTGCTGGACATCATGGGTATAAAATCTGAAGGTTTTTTTGTTGCCTAGAATTTTTTTGGCTCAGACATCTCAGTATTGAACATGGACATATTTTAATACTGAAATACTATGCAAATTTCTATTATAGTTAACAGATTTACATCCAAAATAGGCTTAGTGTTAAATTCAAAACTGTAAAAGAAAGTTCAAAATATTAATACTAAGTTCAAAACTGAATTAATCTTTTACCATGTAAACTGTTACTTCTCCAGTATGATCAAGGTTCACATTGAAATATGGGTGTCACCCTTCACCTTTCACATTGGTAATCAGTTGGTGGTATAAGAAATAATTTAATCTTAGTTCACTTGAGTTCAGTCGCTCAGTCGTGTCCAACTCTTTGCGACCCCATGAACCACAGCACGCCAGGTCTCCCTGTCTATCACTAACTCCCGGAGTTCACCCAAACTCATGTCCTTTGAATCAGTGATGCCATCCAACCATCTCATTCTCTGTCGTCCCCTTCTTCTCCTGCCCTCAATCTTTCCCAGCATCAGGGTCTTTTCAAATGAGTCAGCTCTTCGTATCAGGTGGCCAAAGTATTGGAGTTTCAGCTTCAACATCAGTCCTTCCAATGAACACCCAGGACTAGTCTCCTTTAGATTGGACTGGTTGGATCTCCTTGCCGTCCAAGGGACTCCCAAGAGTCTTCTCCAACACCACAGTTCAAAAGCTTCAGTTCTTTGATGCTCAGCTTTCTTCACAGTCCAACTCTCACATCCATACATGACCACTGGAAAAACCATAGCCTTGACTAGACAGACCTTTGTTGGCAAAGTAATGTCTCTGCTTTTTAATATGCTGTCCAGGTTGGTCATGACTTTCCTTCGAAGGAGTAAACATCTTCTAAATTCATGGCTGCAGTCACCATCTGCAGGGATTTTGGAGCCCAGAAAAATTAAGTCGGCCACTGTTTCCCCATCTGTTTGCCATGAAGTGACAGGACCGGAATCCGTATCTTAGTTTTCTGAATGCTGAGCTTTAAGCCAACTTCTTCACTCTTTTACTTTCATCAAGAGGCTCTTTAGTTCCTCTTCACTTTCTGCCATAACGGTGGTGTCATCTGCATATCTGAGGTTATTGATATTTCTCTCGGCAATCTTGATTCCAGCTTGTGCTTCTTACAGCCCAGCATTTCTCATGATATACTCTGCATAGAAGTTAAATGAGCAGGGTGACAATATACAGCCTTCATGTACTCCATTTCCTATTTGGAACCAGTCTGTTGTTCCATGTCCAGTTCTAGCTGTTGCTTCCTGACCTGCATACAGGTTTCTCAGGAGGCAGGTCAGTTGGTCTGGTATTCCCATCTTTCAGAATTTTCCACAGTTTATTGTGATCCACACAGTCCAAGGCTTTGGCATAGTCAATAAAGCAGAAGTTGATGTTTTTCTGGAACTCTCTTGCCTTTTTCAATGATCCAGCAGATGTTGGCAATTTGATCTCTGGTTCCTCTGCCTTTTCTAAAACCAGCTTGAACATCTGAAAGTTCATGGTTCACGTATTGCTGAAGCCTGGCTTGGAGAATTTTGAGCGTTACTTTACTAGCGTATGAGATGAGTGCCATTGTGCGGTAGTTTGAGCATTCTTTGGCATTGCCTTTCTTTGGGATTGGAGTGAAAACTGATCTTTTCCAGTCCTGTGGCCACTGCTGAGTTTCCTAAATTTGCTGACATACCGAGTGCAGCACTTTCACAGCATCATCTTTTAGGATTTGAAATAGGTCAACTGGAATTCCATCACCTCCAGTAGCTTTGAACTTACATCTTAAATCTGTGTGAAATCTGTCCCTCTTCTTCACCCCTGCTGCTACCTTCTTGATCGGGGTTCTCAGTATCTCTCACATAAGCTATTACAATCATCTTGCAAACAGTGAAAGTCAGTCGCTCAGTCATATCTGACTCTTTGTGACCCCATGAACTGTAGCCTGCCAGGCTCCTTTGTCCATCGAATTCTCCAGGCAAGAGTACTGCACTGGGTTGCCATTTCCTTCTCCAGGGGATCTTCCCAACCCAGGTATTGAACCTGGGCTTCCTGCATTGCAGGCAGATTTTTTACCATTTGAGCTACCAGGGAAGCCCTATAGTCATCTTAAAGATTACTTTTCACCTCCTTAGCCTCCAAAGGGATATTTCATCTCATTTTCTCTAGAACCTAGTAGAGACCAGAACTGATGGTAAAACCTTTATAAAGAAATCCTATAAAGGTTTGTTGATTGAATGGATGACAGAGCTGCTGATAGTAATCAAAAGTTGCAGAATGGAAAGAGACTTTTACCCTACGTAATGTACATGTATACAATTGAACACACAAAGTAAGTACAGATGTAATTCTCTGGCTGAACTAGTCAGTGCTTAAAAAAATATTCAACGTTTGCATACATATTCTTTAGTTCAAGTTTTTCTTTATTGGATATTCTTGGAAGTGGTGATATAATAAGTGTTCTATTTTGCCAAGAATTTTGATTTGCCAATATAAGTTTATGGCAGTCAGTCCAGGGAATCGTTGGTGCCATGAAGACAGCTCCTTGTTTTTATCTGAAGTCCCTGTGGGATTAAACTACATCTGGCAATAAGTAGGGATTCTGGTCTGGCCATCTTCAAAGGCAAGAGACTGCTAGTATTTATCAGATCTATGTGGATAAGCAAATGAGAAGGGATTAAATTTTTTCGGTTTTGTTTTCCTTTTAATAAACAACTATAAAATTAAAACCTCTAGCATTTCCAACAACAAATTAATACATTTTTCTATGATCATTGAAGAGGAAATCTATTCTTTTATTTCCTATACTTAGGCAGATAACAAAGAATTTTTGATTTTTTCTTAAGTATGGATTTTTATAACTAGTTTATCTTAGAGAACATTACAGCCATTTAGAATACCTCAAGTTAATTTTCTAGGGATCCTTTACTAATTCTTTGTAAAGGGTTGAGCATTGAGTACAGTGGTTTAAAACATTTAAACATTGATATGTATTTGAATGTCATGATTGGTATTTAGAAGCTTCTGTTGCCATTTATCCATGTGGGAAAGTTTATCCAGAATTTCTTTCAGAGGAAACTCTTGAAGTAGTCTTAAGGAAGACAGCTACCCCTTCCAAGTGATGGTGGGCTTACCTCCCATAGAGACTTGCTGTGTCTTTCACAAAGGCATTTGTTTGCTCACATTTTAAAGAGATTATTAGTCCTATGACTCAGTTCAGCTGTTGTTGAAGTATGTGGCTCTGCATTTACTGACAAAATAAAATGGCTGCATTCCAGGTACTTGTCATAGAATGTAATCTAGAATTTACCATCCAATGCCTTACCTAAGAGAAATACTATTTATGCAGGATTGCCTGAAGAATATGTAGTTTCTCCATTTGTCCGTACTTCAGATCTACCCCAGGATTAAGTCAGTCCCTCTGAGAGTCACATACCTGGATTCCATCACATTGCCACGGGAGGAATTTCTTATCTCAGGAATAGAAATAATGTGTTTTTCTAGGCCATCTGGTTTGTTTTTACATTATAGTCACTTTTGACTCTTCTAAGTGTTCTTGTTTCTTTCTTTATGTTGCCTGTTAGAAAGCTTAATGTCAAATACATGGCATACCTCTCACAAGTCTACAGAATTTCATGGCATAGTTTTTATGTACCTCTTACCCTTAGTTTCACATTATTTTATATTGGTACCTATTCATTACTATAAGTGTTGTGAACTGCTTTCTAAACCAGGGCATGCAAAGTGTAAGCAAATGATAAATTAGATGGGTATATCTAGCCTCTAATTTTAATTGTTCTCTAGCATTCCTTATTAGATTGTTTAAAAAGCTCCATCCCCCTAAATGTGTTGCACTCTAGCTAGTTTAACATATCTGTACATTGTGAATTCCTAGATTTTAGATTAAGAGTGACCTAAGGTTGAAATGTTAATTAAATGTTTTAATGTTCTGTAGCTCTAAAGAAAATAGTTGGATAAAATGTCAGCGTATAGAACTATTTTAAACATTAGAAAAAAATCATCTCTCTGAAAAGAAGGGTAATTGTACAAGTTTGCCTAATCCTTTTGATCTTGGCGCACAGCAATACAGACTTCAGTTGAGATTAAAACTATGAATTTCAAAGGAAACATGGCCTTCAGTGTATAAAATATATAACAGCTGGTTGACTACTCCATTTAAAACTACACAATAACAATTGCAGACAGAATGATTCTCCTGCCAAAAGATGCACAAGTGCTCGATGGTTATATCAAGATATGATACTAGCTCACTTTTCTTTAGTAATGGTATAAATGTAGCAGCAAGCATGTGCTGTTAGCTGCACAATCCCTCTCTTGCCCAGCAGTTCAAGGGCAGTTTAGAAGTACAGAACTCCTTTAGTGATTTCTCTATCTGCCTTTCAGTCCGCACTTCAGTATGTTGTTGACTAAATTTCATTCTTTTTAACTCTCAGATATAATTTTTATTCTTAGGATCCCACAGTTTTTTCTAGATCCTTAATGCTCTTTTATTTTCCTCCTTGGTATTCATGAATTGTTGTTCTTCATGTCGGAGCTTCATGCATACTGTTTAAGCCCCAAAGTTAAACTTTTCTCTGTAGCTAATATAAAATCTGTTTTACATTTTTGTTATATATTTACATTAAGGTAAATATCTGAATTCTGAACCATTTTGTAATATATTTTTAATCAATATGGGAGAATGTTAAGCTCATGTTAGATTATAGTTCATCAAATACTTTAGTATTTTCTCTGCTGTGTTTCACCTGAACAAGTAATCCTTAAATAGGTTAATTAAATGCATTTTTTTTTAAAAAAGGATTAATGTGAATTTGTCACATTTTGAAAAATCCCATTTGGAAAGCATATTCACATTCTGAATTTGTATCTGTCCAGTATGGAAAAAAAAATGTTGATTTTTCTCTTGACCTTTCTTTCTCACAAAATTTGATGTAACAGCAATTTTTCTTTTCTATTTTTTTCAGTTTATTTCAGAAAAGGAAATTATAGGTAAATTAAAATTTTGCTGAAGTTCCTTGGATTCTTCATGAATTGAGAGCCAGCATTTAAGGAGTTAATGTATCTTATTAGAGGGACAGGAAATCTGGCAACTATTGCAGAAACTAGACCTAATGGTGCACACAAACAATTTGTCAGTCTTCTTAAACGTGAATAGCTTTCCGCAAAGTGGCTGCTCTTGCTTTGTTTGAACAGGCTAAACTTTTCCTTTTTGGACTTTAAATCTTAGAAGTGAAATGTGATCCACATATTCAATCAAAATCATTTAATTCAAAGCATATTTTGATTGGAACAAAGTTGACATGGAAAGAAACTCTAGAATAAAAAAGTTGAAAGGACTTTATATCATATATTTAGCAGGAAAATTTGAAACAGTTCTAATTAGGCTGAAAAAAACAGCTTTCTTCAATGTAAATTACAAAGGTCATATATCAATGTTAAGGAAACATTACCACTAGTGTTTGAAATCCAGCACATGCAAACATAACAGACCAGTTCATTTTAAATCTGTTTGTGTGTGTACGTGTGCGTGTGTTATAAGAAGGCCTTATTACATGTATTTAAAATGAAAAATACTTCAAAATCCCAAGTTCATAATGTTACATATTAACATTTTTGCCAATCCAAACATTAACTCCTTTGAAACTTAGTACTATCTACACTCAAATGAATTAAGACTCTTAATTACTTGTACAAAAAGTCACAAAGCTAATTCTTATGCTTTAAACTATTAAAATATGATTAAATGCACCTTGTAATTAAATGCATATCAAGTCAAGAGAGTTAGTTAGTGATTTTTATTTTATTTGAAACTTACAGCTATGTCATTTTGTATATTGGAACAGAATCAGGCCTTCTCAAAGCCTGGGGTTAGAAATAGTGAGGTAGGGGTACAGAAATGTGTACCTGGGCTGTAGAAACCTATTTTCTTCTGGTTATATAATTATTTCTATACTTAAATAAAATTTGACCTGCTTATTTGATTTTTATAAAATTTATTTATGCTATAGATACCAGTAGCTTTTATTTAGCTGCTTTTCTAAAATTGCATGATATGAGAAGATTTAGCAAAAGTGTAAGTAAATATTAACATTAATTTGGGAATTACAAGTATGAGAAACACAAATAATATACAAGTAAGGTTTCCTGATCATGAGGTAAACAATTATCTGATAATTTCTATTGTTCATTGAAATTGGTTCCTTGATTTTACCTAAATTCTGTGTTAGAAAAAATTTGATTTTTTGAAAATAAAAGGCAATTGCTAGAACATTTCTAAAGCATGATTAGACTACTAAACATATGATTATATTTTAGAATTTTTATTCTCAAATAGCTTAGAATTTCTTTGAAACAGCAAATGATTTCTGCCTAAGTTACTGTATTATTTGACTGCACTATAAGAGACAAGAATAATTTTGTGTAACATTTTTTAGCAATAAATAATTCATTTCCTTAATGGGTTAGTTTCAGGAAAACGTAGATTGTGATCTTTCACTGAGATTTATTGTTAGACACATATTCATATATGTTATAATTATTTCTGACACAGGGCTACACAAATGAGTTATTTATGAATAATTTACTATTTTCTTTATAATATTAAGCCTTTAATTTGTTGATGTTCTGCATGTGGACCAAACAAATGAAAGTTACTAATAAGTGTTTGTATTTGACATCTGTATACTGTACTTTTTAGCATATCTCAAGTGTTTTAGACTCTGTTTAATAGATCTCATTAAAAAAACAGATATCAGCCCCAAGACAGTTTGTCAAGACTAATATGAGTCCCCCTGGATTGGACTGACAATTCATGTGAGGCTTCATACAGTAGTCTTTTCATAGTCTTATTTGAACCTTAACAATTGAACATTAGTTACTGATTTATTTTATAATAACTCAGATGAGTTGAATATTATTGTATTGTGTCGGACATTTTAGTGGATTTTCTTTTTTACAAATTTTACTCAGAGCACACATTGGATGTAAATGATGTCTAGCCTGCTAGGGGAGTGCTAACATTTGATTGGTTAGGTTTGAGAGCAGCATGGGAAGAATGTTACTATCCCCTAGCTGCAAACCGTATTTAACTCCAATCTTAATGAGGACTGTCTGTCTTTGAAGGCTTTGAAAAATCTCAGATGCTTAGCATTCCACTGGCATATTTTTTGTATTTTTTTGTGATGCAAAATGTATATATAAACAAGTATTTATATAATGAGTATCTTTAAAAATCTTATGAAAGAGAAATTAAAGAATTTTTAATTTAATGGTTTTGAATCTCAAAAACAGAAGTTATAAAAATGTATTCCCAGGGTTTTCCATTTTGAATTATTTGTATTTTTTTACCCCTAATAATTTCCTCCTGCTTGTCCTCACCTCTTCTATCAAGTCTTCAGTAACTGCATTTGTTTATTATCAGATACTATTGGTTAGGCAGTTCTCGCTCATGGGTATCAAAAGAATATTAAAGTCCTGAACTGACTGTGTACTAAAGTGATTTTTAAACTTTTGGAAATTCCCATATATCTGTGGCCGTTGTCCTTGTGTGTTCCCTTTAAAAGCTCTGTTGTGAGAAAGAGCTAAAGACTGCTTTAGCTTTTTAAAATGTGTTTAAAATGTATTCATAAAAGTAGCGTGTGTATCAACCTCTGGAAGAGATCTTGCCAGTAATGTGATAAATTACTGGGCAGCCCCTTACGGATTGGCCAGTGTAACAGGGTAAGGGGAGGCCGAACCGTGACACCCTGGCCGCTTCTGCCTGCATGTTTGAGACATAATGTGGGCATGCTGCCTGTCATTTCAGCATTTCCGCTGAACATTTTGATGTGGTGTCAGATGTAAAGGTTTAAGCATCTAAATCTAACCAACTTCACCATTTTGAATGTGCGTAAAAAAGTAATCAACATTAGAAAGGCTCACAATTCTGTTTGATAACACATAAAATAAAATTGCCCTAGTTTTTAGAGCTTTAATATTGAGAAAATCTGTACTGCATCATTTGCTGAGCCTTCTGGAATTTTATAGTCTGAAATCACACCACCACCGACACTCCGGAGACTCCTGACTGTTTTATCTTATTAAACAATTTTAAAATCATTAATTTTTAATTAGCTTAGACGCAGGGTTTCTTTTTATCGTTTCAATAGTGTGTATATATGAACTAAACGTTTTTTATTTAAACTACTGGCGAGAGTATTATTTACATAAATAAGTGTAGGTTCTTTACAGTACCTACTGTGAGTTTGCTTCATGGATTCACACATTTTTGTAGACTCAGAGATGTTACTTGCTCATCTATTATCGTAGAGCTTTTCAGCAGCTTATTAACTCAGATTTTGAACAACAACTAAAAAGGATGTGAGCTCAAAGATATGTACAGGTCCTTCCCTGATTGAAAGTTCTAATTAAGTGAATTGGAGAAAATTAACTGAAATTAGCTGTCAGAAAGTCACATTTAAATGAGTGATGAGCTAGTCTGGCAGTAAACATTTAAATGATATAAATTGCCATTTAAGTGTATGGTTTAATGTTTGTCATGCATTAATGTGACATGAGACTGCAGTGACAATCAAACAGCTTGCTCTAATTTGAACATATTTAGGGCTTTTGTGTAGAGAGTGCTGCACACAAATTAAGACAATTGCTGTTTTTATGTGTCACTTTAAACATGTACTCCACCCCCACCCCACAGCCCCATCACTACCCAAGGCCGAAATTAATGAAACAAACGTTATCATTTTTTGTGTGCAACTTGCATCAGTAATTCCTGGATTTTCAGATTAATTTTAAATCCATGAGCTTAACATAGGAATTTACTGAAAGTTATTACAGTCCCTTGTCTTCTTATGTAAAATAAAATAGGAAGTTTTGTGCTCTCTTAGCTGGTAATTTGTAAGTATAGTGAGTTTTATAAGAGATGCTTTAAACAGTAACTTTTCCATTGAAACTAGCTAAATATTTTCAAGGCTCATTTCAGCCCAGGTGTACTTTGAAATATGAGAATTGTCTAGAGTTTTATTTTTACACTCTCTGATATACGATATATTATGAAGCCGTGTTAAATGTTATTAGCTAAAGGAAATATATTATTTGAATTTAACCATAAACAGTTTTTTATTCATAGGCCCTCATTTTAATAAAGCACATATCTACACAACTGTACACCTGTGAACTTCTGGAACATCTTTTGTCACAAGATTATTTATATATCTTATTGGTTGTTTGCTAGACAAGTTAGTCAATTTTGTTTTAAAGCCAACAGTTTTCTTGTCATAATATTGATAACATAACATTAAGCCACACCAAAAATGCATCGCAGTCATGCACTTATAACTCTGAAAATAAGAATTGCAGTGTGATACATTACCTGATGTAACTTGGTACACTTCAAATTAAACTTCAGAGATTGAGAGCTCTGTTATTCAAGCAACATCATTTATTGATAGACTAGCCCATCATGGTTTTATGTTGGAATAATTTTTGACAACATTAAATAATATACAAGTGAATACTTTTCTTTTAAAAAAAAAGTCCCTGCTTATGAAAACTCTTTAGCTTTTTAAACTTTATTAAGTTTAGCAAACATTTATTGGCACCTATGGTGTTTTAGGCACAGTGCTTGTAACTCTGGGAATGTGGTGATGAATTGGAAGTGATCTTGAGCCCAGCATTTCTACTGAAAACTTGATTATGTTCACTCATTATTTATTGAACACTGTTATGTTTATAACATCAAATATTCAGTCCAATTTGATATTATTACATAGGATAATAATCCAGTAATTACAGGGATCACTCTCAAGATCTAATCTGTTGGTATAAAATCTCGGTTGAAGTAACTAAATGATTTGGTTACAGTTGTTGCAGTGGGCAGCAAAATGTTTTAATTCTAGAATAACTATAAATATTTCAAGTGAATAGTCAGTGTTTAATATTTTCACATTTGCTGTTTCAAACCAGCCTTTACATTGTATGACCTCCTCTCTTTGAAACATAAATTGAGAACCTGCAAGGTCCTGAGTTACAAATGTGACCCAGATAGACCCAGTCCTGGACCCCACAGTGCTTACAGTACACATAGATGAATCCTGAAATATAAACAGTCAGCTGTAATTCAGTGTGACACGTGCTGCAGAGTCTCTAATTATAAAAAAGGAGAACAAATTCTAGTGGAAAATAAGGACCTCAGAATAACTTGGTTCACAGTTTAGAGTTAAACTTCAATGCTTATTCTAAATTTCTCTGTATCTTAAAAATAGAATTCAGCATAATAATAAAAACTACATTTTTTTTTTTCAGGCCCTGGAGAGTGAATTTGTTTCCTGCCAGCTTCACCAGTGGATTGACCTTATTTTTGGCTATAAACAGCAAGGACCAGAAGCTGTTCGAGCCCTCAATGTATTCTATTACCTAACCTATGAAGGAGCTGTTAATCTGAATTCAATAACTGATCCTGTATTGAGAGAGGTAGGTTACCTGATTGAGTCTAACATGTATCTCTACACCAGAAGCTGTTAAATGCCATCTTCCCCACGCTTTCAGTTTACTGATGTTGAACCTGAAATGGCAGCCCACTCCAGTGTTCTCGTCTGGAGAATCCCAGGGACGGGGGAGCCTGGTGGGCTGCTGTCTATGGGGTCGCACAGAGTCAGACACGACTGAAGCGACTTAGCAGCAGCAGCCACAGCAGCAAACTGAAACCAGCTGGGGAGAGAGTGCAAGCAGGATAGCCTTTAAGTTAGTGCCCTACCTGGGACTTGATGTTTGACTCAGTATAAAATGAAAACTTTTCCAATTTGACCCTGTTAAGGGAACAATAATCGTATTTATTATTTTTATAACCTTTAGGGCTGTTCACTAGTTTAACAAACTAGGAAAATAATTTGTTAAAGAAATAAGATTATAAGCATCAGTCTATTTACATGTGATAAACACATATTTATGTACAAGTACACATATAACCAAATAGAAGTTAAGAATAAAGTCTGCAGCTTTAATGAAAACTTTTCCAATTTGACCCTGTTAAGGGAACAATAATCGTATTTATTATTTTTATAACCTTTAGGGCTGTTCACTGGTTTAACAAACTAGGAAAATAATTTGTTAAAGAAATAAGATTATAAGCATCAGTCTATTTACATGTGATAAACACATATTTATGTACAAGTACACATATAACCAAATAGAAGTTAAGAATAAAGTCTGCAGCTTTTGTACATCATCATACTTGGTGCCGGACATTATTGAGAATTGTTTTATCCTTGTCATTGATTTTCTTAAGTAAAACTAAAACACAGTTTTGACAAATACAGTATTCACCAAAAAGTCTGTGTATGGCCTTAAATTTTTTAAAGTATTTTAATTTAATTATTCTTCTTAGTTAACATACCTCATATACAAAGATGTATGTATGTTAGTGAAATTGAACAGATAAAACCTTAATATGTCTACACAATTTTAGAAGAGAACCAGGGAGTTTTAGAAGAAACCAGGGAGTTTTGATTCATAGGGAAAGTTGTCTATCACTGTAAAGCGAACATCATTTGTAGTAAGTAAGGTTTGTTGTTTTTCGCTGGCGCTTGATGTATTTCTTTATAATTCTATTTATGACCTTATCATGTTGACAGTATATGAAAGTACATATTTAAATATATTTGCCAGCATGTATCATCACCTGGTTTATGTGCTAGATAAAGAAGATTGGTATACAAACAAAAGCGCTGCTCATTTGATGCAGTTATCTTAAGTCACATAGGTTGAAACTGCCGTTTTTTTAGTTTATTTTTGAACGGGATCAGATGGGCTCTAAGAGACACAATTTTTCAGTTCTTTGAAAATGTTCCTTCTAGCGGACATTTTATTTTATTAGAACAACAACTGACTGCGTACTACAAAATATACACAGAGTTCCGTGTATGAAACTGAGGTTGGAGCAAACGTGCAATTGTTTAAAAAACAGTAAATAATTCATTATTAGAATAGAATTGAATACACCCATTTACTTTCTTTTTTATCGTTTTACCCAAGTTTGAATAGTGGTACTATAAATGTCCATAATTATTTAATACCTGCTTCTGTGGTTTTGTATTCCTTTGTAGTTATTACCAATATCTCTACTTCTGTGACTGGAATCAGTATATATTTGGCTTTGTCATGTCCTGTTTACTTAACATACGAGCATATATTATTTTATGTTGCTATAAAATCTGAGTAGTTTTAATTTTGAAATTCCCTTATGTTCTGTAGAGTTGCAATGAAAATGTACTTAATACTATTTCTCCAAATGTGAGGGTCCTATTCCTTTTTTTAAGACTTGTGTGTCCAAGTCAATATAGCTAAACCTTTCCCATTGTTCAAGTCTGTGGAAGCTATGATCAGAAAGGATGGCTCTCTGTAGCTCTGTGATGCTGCTAGTTAAAAAGTGAATCATTCCACCAGCTAGGTGTTTTCTCTATAGATCGGTGTCATTGGCTCTTTGTGTTTATTCTCGATTGACCCACCCTGCTTCTCACACCTCAGTTATTTACCAAAGGAGTTTATCATATACCATTGGCAGTATAGTCTAAAAAAGCAATAGAACTTCCAGTAGAACTTCCTGGGATAATGGAAATGTTCATTGTATCTATGCTGCCCAATACAATAGCCACTAGTCACATGTGACCATTGTGTGTTTGAAATGTGGCTAGTGTGACTGAGAAACTGAATGTTTCATTGTAGCGAATTTAAATAGCCACATATGGTTAGTGGATATGATAGTGAACAGGAGACATCTAGAAGATTGTGGTGTATCTTTGCTTACCAAATTTTCAAAATCCAGATTCTAAGCATGTAGTCAGACAATGGGACAATAAATGTTTGTTAAGTTAACTAGGGATAATATTTGAAATTGGGCTTCCTAGGTGGCAAAGAATCTGCCTGCCAATACAGGAGATGCAAGAGATGTGGGTTCGATCCCTGAGTTGGGAAAATCCTCTGGAGAAAGAAATGGCAACCCACTCCAGTATTCTTGCCTGGAAAATCCCACAGACAGAGGAGCCTGGCGGGCTACAG
>SJYX01016443.1:109300-125436 GCA_006410675.1 Oreotragus oreotragus | reverse complement strand
TGACTGTATAGAGCTTCTCCATCTTTGGCTGCAAAGAATATAATCAATCTGATTTCGGTATTGACCATCTGGTGATGTCCATGTGTAGAGTCTTCTCTTGTGTTGTTGGAAGAGTGTGCTTTCTATGACCAATGCATTTTCTTGGCAAAACTCTGTTAGCCTTTGCCCTGCTTCATTTTGTATTCCGAGGCCAAATTTGCCTGTTATTCCAGACATCTCTTGACTTCCTACTTTTGCATTCCAGTCCCCCATAATGAAAAGGACATCTTTTTTGGGTGTTAGTTCTAGAAGGTCTTGTAGGTCTTCATAGAACCATTCAACTTCAGCTTCTTCAGCATTACTGGTCAGGGCATAGACCTGGATTACTGTGATATTGAATGGTTTGCCTTGGAAACGAACAGAAATCATTCTGTCGTTTTTGAGATTGCATCCAAGTACTGCATTTCGGACTTTTAGAAGAAATGAGGGCTACCCCGTTTCTTCTAAGGGATTCTTGCCCACAGTAGCAGATATAATGGTCATCTGAGTTAAATTCACCCATTCCAGTCCATTTTAGTTCACTGATTCCTAAAATGTCAATGTTCACTCTTGCCATCTCCTGTTTGACTGCTTTCAATTTACCTTGATTCATGGACCTAACATTTCAGGTTTGTGTGCAGTATTGCTCTTTACAGAATTGGACTTTACTTCCATCACGAGTCACATCCACAACTGGGTGTTGTTTTTGCTTTTACTCTCTCTCTTCATTCTTTCTGGAGTTATTTCTCCACTGTTCTCCAAATGTAACATATTGGGCACCTATCAACCTGGGGAGTTCACCTTTCCGTGTCCTATCTTTTTGCCATAACATAAAATAATGTTTCCATAACATAACATAATGTTCCCATAGCACTAAACTATTGCCTCTCTTCCACCATTTGTAAGAGTCTAGTTTACTTACCAAAAAAAAAAAAGCTTATAATGATTACTACAGATGGAACAATATCACCCAAAATAGCCAGGAAATAAATATATTAGTTTATCCTTTGGTATGGGGTAGGGGATGCTTAGATTGAAACTCAAACCAAGTCTTGCATCAGTTAGTATGTTTTCTTGGCTGTAAGTGTTCAGAAAATCAAACTAACAGTGGCTTAAACCAGTAGGGATTTATTTGTCTCATAGAATTAGAAGACAGGAGGTCAGATCTCCTGCTGAATGATGTCATCAGATACCTTGGCCTTTTCTATCTTTCTGTTCCCTCATAGTTAACCTCACACTTTGAACCTCACCCTTTGGACTCACATATGGTCATAATATGTCTACCACAGTAACAGATACCACAGTCACATTTAAAACATAAAAGAAAGATGGATGAGGGTGGGAAGGAAGAAGGTGGCATCAACCAAATTTCTCTCTTTTTAGAAAAAAAAAGCTTTCCTGGAAGCCTCATAGTAGATCCTTGTTTAGGCCATGTTGGCCAGAATGGGCCACATGGCCAGCTGCAACTGTAAGGCCAGTAGAAAGAAAATATTTTGCATTTCTAACCTCTCCAGTAGAGAGTTCTGGATGAAGAGGAGGAGGGGAGTGGGATTTAGGCTTGTTGTATTTTACTGTTTGCCAAACTTTTTCTCATACAAACATCAAAAAAATTCTCAGATGAGGAAATAAAATAACAGATTTTATGGGTCATAAACAAGAATGTGGACACTGTGCGACTCCGCTTCCAACTGTCTTAATCTGGGAAGGTGTGAGGTTGCTTGAATTTCCACTTCATTTCAGAAAAAAAGAAAACTTATATTCTACCTTAAGTAGTTTGTGGCCTTCCTTTTCAGGTCATAAAAGATCTTCATGCATATTGACTCATTTGGTTTTCCTATATTTAAGAGAAAGACAGTGGAGACTAGGGATGATGGGGAGATGAGAAACAATTTACTCACCAAATTCAGAAATTTAAGAGGTTCTGATCTGGAATTCAGGGTAGTTTAGCAAAGTATTTTTCTCTACTATTTTTCCTCCCTGTAAATGCCCAATTAAACACATACACTTACACACACACACACACACACACACAGATTATAAATAGTCACCACCAGCATAGGGGAAAGAAGAAGCAATTACGTAAACCTTGGCCTGGGCAAAAGAAGGTCGTGACTCAATACCCAATGCCAGGAAAAGAGGGAAATTATTATTTCCCTAGGGAATACAAATCTCTTTTAAGTTATCACTCTTGAAAAATGGATTTATGCAGCAATATTTCAGGGAACAGTGGTCAGATTTACGATGACATAAAATTCATTGAATTTACAAAAAAAATCAGCTTCCTCTTTGTTATCCACAGAACCTATCTCACCCAACCAGGCAAAATAAGCTTAACCTTGACGAATTGTCTCCCTGAAGCAAATGCTTGCATCAACTGGCAGATTTTCCCAGCTATGGATTGTAATTACTTTCTTAATTTTGAAGAACAGATTAAATGGCTGCATAAGGATCTGAATATTACCATCCACAAATCTTTCTGCTAACTGATTACTATGAGTTATCATTAAGTGGGCTTTCCATGTTTCATGAGCATTTCCTGTGCTGGTGCATCCTTTGTGATACTACATATTGCCTCTGACAAATGATTCAAAAATAAAATATGAGCCTCAAAGAAAATGAAGCCAACTGTGTGGTAGAATAGATTTCAAGGAAGTTTAATAATATCTTAGGGTGAGGAACTTTAAAAAATACATTTTCTGAGGTAAAAAGATAGTAGCTTTAAGGTTTGAATGTAAATGTTAAAATAAGTTTTAGCAAAAAAACAAAAGTCTTCATAAAGTGCAATATGTTTTGCATTTGAGCCTTAAAAATTTGGGTGGCAATTGTGATAGAAATAATCTATAAATGTCACTTAAAGGCAAAATATATTCTCTTCTCCTAGGCTGAAATGCACTTCTAATCTGCTAACCAAAGGCATACTTTAACTATCTCTGTGGCAACCTTTTTTTTTTTTTTCNATAGAAATAATCTATAAATGTCACTTAAAGGCAAAATATATTCTCTTCTCCTAGGCTGAAATGCACTTCTAATCTGCTAACCAAAGGCATACTTTAACTATCTCTGTGGCAACCTTTTTTTTTTTTTTCATTTATCTCAGTGTCTGAAGAATGAACACACTGTGTACAGTGGGTAATGCAGTTGTCTCAGACTTCAATAAATTTGCTTTATCATGCTATTTACAGATTTCTATTGCATCTACAATCTCAGATATTAAGGTTAGAGATACACAGGGTCTTCATAAAGTTCTTCTCCAGATATCTGGTTATATTAATTCCCTTTGACAAACTCTTATAGTCCAGTGCTTTATATTTGGAAAGTACATCCTAATCATCCCCATGTATCTTTCCAATATCCGTAAGTGTGGAGTAAGCTCCAGACAGGGGAAGTGCTGGCTGCTATTGAAGGCACAGGAGTCTGCTGACCGTTTTTTTTTTTTTTACAAGAATCAGAAGTTAGGAAGACAGAAAATCATCCTGTGGCAAAGTCCATAATAAAGAAGGACAGCCAAAGGCGCAGAAGGGAGGCTCAAATATTGGGAACAAGAGAAAAAGAGAGTCAGACCCACCAGCTTCCAGACTTGGCGACTAATCATAGCTAGCCTGTAAATGGTGAGCTAAGAGTGCTGGGCACTGGGATAAATGTTTTTCATACTTTGTTGTTGTTTAGTCATTCAGTCATGTCCTTCTTTTGTGACCCCATGGACGGTAGACTGCCAGGCTCCTCTGTCCATGGAATTTCCCAGGCAAGAATATCGGAGTGGTTTGCCATTTCCTTCTCCAGGAGATCTTCCTGACCCAGGGATCAAACCACATGTCCTGCATTTCCTAAACTGGCAGGCATATTCTTTACTACTGTGCCACCTGGGAAGCCCATGATTGTCTAACAAATTACAGTCATTCATTCAGTCAGTCTTGATTTCATGCTGTATGTATTTAATGGACAACTGCTTAGTGCTAGGTACTGTGCTAGTGATTGGGAAAACCAAAATAAACAAGACCAAGAGTTTCCCTTGTGGTCCAGTGGTTAAGAATTCGCCTGCCAATGCAGGGAACACAGGTTCAGTCCCTGGTCAGGGAAGATCCCACACACCTCAAGGCAGCTAAGCCGGTGTGACAAAACAATTTAGCCAAAAATAAATAAATCTTAAAAAAAAAAAAGACCAATATAAACCCTACCTTCAAAAGGTTAACTTTGTTAGTCTAATGTAGTATAGAGTCCATGTTTAAGAAGTGATAATAGCTAATACATGTGCAGTATGTGTTACATACTAGGCACTTTTTTACAGATGTTATTTCATTTAATTCTCCTAACATCCCTACCACTTTACATATGAAGAAACTCAGTCAGAGCTAGAGGTTTAGTAATTTACCCAAGGTTATAATCCTTGTGATTGGCAAAGTCAGGAATTTGAACTGAAGCATTCTAACTTGAGGGACCACAATCTTAATAGTGAAAGTAATTTGCTCAGTCATGTCCGACTCTTTGCAATCCCATGGACTGTAGCCTACCAGGTTCCTCTGTCCATGGGATTTTCCAGGTAATAGTACTGGAGTGGATTGACATTTCCTTCTCCAGGGGATCTTCCCGACCCAGGAATTGAACCCAGGTCTCCCACACTGTAGAGACGCTTTACCATCTGAACCACCAGGGATCTTAATACTGTACTATTATTCTCTTATTGAGAAATTGCTTGTTGAAATAGGTTGATTAGAGACCTCTCTCATTGACTCTCAGAACTGTTGGATAACTTTTGGATACATTTTGCTTAGAGAAAGTCCTAATGAGAAAAGAATGGAAGAAATAACATCAACTTGGGATATAGGGAAGATGGGGGTTTTGAAGAATGCAGCAAAGTAGAGAAGTCAGGGGGCTGAGAATACAGCTAAGGATAAAACAAGCATGATCTACATCACTCTTGAGCACTCAGAGAAGCTCTCAGAGATTTCATAATGAGAGGCCTTCCTGATTTGTGGGGTCCAGAAAGTTTTCTCTGAGGAAATGGTGCTTGAGAAAATCTGAAGAATTTGGGACAAGCCCTTAGGATAGAAGGAAAAGTTTGTGGACATTTTGAGGCAGGAGAAAGCTCAATGTGATCAAAGACCTGAGAGATCAGTTGTCTGAACACAGGGATGGAGGAGTTTGGCACGAGATGCCGATGTTATGCTGGCTGAGAGAGCAGACCCTGCCGAGAACGTTGGACTTTCTTCTAGTGGCAATAGTCAGCTACAGAAAGGTTTTTAAACGTAGGAGAATCATGGTGAGATTTGCTTTTTAAAAAGATTGCTTTGCCCAAACAGTAGAGAACAAGTTAAAAGAAGGAGAAATTTATGTAAAAAGGCCTAACTTCTTCCTAATTGTACTTTGAGTGAAGTTTGGTGGTAGGCTAGATTGGGATGTTGACAGTGGTGATGGAGAGGAGAGGAAAGACTCAAATATAATTAGAAGGTATTTAGGACTTAATCACTAATGAAAAAAGATGGAAGAGCCAGAGACATCCAAAGGCAGAAATCTAACATTTGGGTAATTAATAAACCAATTAGTGGAGCAATGCTAGCAAGTTGCAGAGCAGACAGAAGAAGCTGGAGGTTGCATGTCGATGATGGTATGACAGGTAGGGGAGAAGGCAAGAATTGATGCCTAGGATGACAGTAGGAAGAGAAGTGTGGGTGGGGAGGTTCCTAAAGCTTCTTGGCCACTTTCAAAAATACTTCTAAATATTTTACTAAAATTCACTTTAGCTCCCTGGTGCAGATATACTGATAAAGGTAGAATTTGAGCAGATATTTTTAAATGGAGAGAAGTCATTAGCTAATTCATATATAAAGATCCTGTTAATGTTTTATTTGACCCCCTTTTTGGGGGGATGGGGCAAGAATACTGGAGTGGGTTGCTATTCCCTTCTCCAGGAGATCTTCCCAACCCAGGGATAAACTTTGAGCTGAAATCTCTTTTACTTACTAAACCATCACTGTCAACATCGGCACTGAAAGAGCAGTGTCTATTTTACCTGAAATCCCCTTACAAAAGTTTATTTATAAGACTACTATTTGAACCTTGGAAAACAATTTCTAATAGAACAAGTTATAAATCGTGAATGAGTTCCCAAAGCAGCTTGTAAAAAGTTATTTTAAGCCTTAATACAGCTAGAATAGAATATCAGGGCTTCCTTGATAGCTCAGTTGGTAAAGAATCTGTCTGCATTGCAGGAGACAGATTCCTGGTTCGACTCCTGGGTTGGGAAGATCCACTGGAGAAGGGATAGGCTACCCACTCCAGTATTCTTGGGCTTCACTTGTGGCTCAGTGGGTAAAGAATCCACCTGCAATGAGGGAGACCTGGGTTCAGTCCCTAAGTTGGGAAGATCCCCTGGAGAAGGGAAAGGCTACCCACTCCAGTATTCTGGCCTGGAAAATTCCATGGATTCTATAGTCCAGATCAACTCAGTCACTCAGTCATGTCTGACTCTTTGTATAATCCATGGGGTCACAAGAGTTGGATACAACTGAGCGAATTTCACTTGCTACTTGCTTGCTTGCTACAGCTAGAATAAGAATCTATATAAATCATGTCGAAGAGATCCATCACATTTACTCAACAAGCTCCATCAAGCATCTGTTGATTCTATTTATGTGCTGAGAAATCAATAATAAACAATACAAAGATCTTCGCAGTCTAGTTGGAAATAAAGGGCTGAAAATAGGAGTGATGACAACAAGAAGATTTTCTTTACTCTTCTACATTTACCCCTTTCTCATTTCCCTACCCCAAGAGTGAAAAGTGGAAACTGCCCAGGGAATGTAAGAGAGTGAAATTTAGTAAAGGTAAATGTGATAAGACTTTCCTTCCTGCCCCTTCTCCCCTTCCCAGATGCTGCGAGAAATTCCTTTATGCTCATTCTCTCTATGTAATCTCTCTTCCTTGACTATCTGGGGTAAATCTGTGGATCAGCGGCAGGAATGTAGAGTAGGGCAGTGATTGAGCAATGAGAAAGAATAGTCTTGAGAAAAGCAAGTTGTTGTTCAATTGTTCAGGAATGTCTGACTCTTTGCGACCCCATGGACTGCAGCATGCCAGGCTTCTCTGTCCTTCACCATCTCCTGGAGTTTGCTTGAACTCATGTCCATTGAGTCGGTGATGCCATCCAACCATCTCATCCTCTGTCATCCCCTTCTGCTTCTGCCTTCAATCTTTCAGCCTTTTCCAATGAGTCAGCTCTTCCCATCAGGTGGCCAGAGTATTAGAACTTCAGCTTCAGCATCAGTCCTTCCAGTGAATATTCAGGGTTGATTTCCTTTAGGATCGACTGGTTTGATCTCCTTGCTGTCCAAAGGACTCTCAAGAGTCTTCTCCAGCACCACAGTTCAAAGGCATCAAAAGCAAGAGGTGCTGTGCTTAGTCGCTCAGTCATGTTTGGAAAGCTCACTACCCTTCCCATATACCTCACTCTATATATTGTATTGATTCATGAGGCCACTCATCTGAATCCTTTATGATAATATAAATTATTATATTAATATGATTGTTTAGTCACTAACTCATGTCTAACTCTTTTGCAGCCCCATGGACTGTAGCCCACCAGGCTCCTCTGTCCATGGGGATTCTCCAGGCAAGAATACTGGGGTGGGTTGCAAAGTCCTCCTCTAGGGGTTCTTCCCAACCCAGGGATCAAACCCAGGTATCCCGCATCGCAGGTGAATTCTTTACTGTCTGAGCCACTAGGGAAGCAGAGTTACAAATGAAAAGAGAAAGGGAAAAATATATCCCTGACAGGGGAAAAAATCCCCATTGAAGTCAGACGAGGAAGACGTCTCTGGTGGCTCAGTGGTGAAGAGTCCACCTGCCGATGCAGGAGACGTGGGTTCATTCCTTGGTCTGGGAGGATCCCACATGCCTCAGAGCAACTGAGCCCTTGCACCACAACTGTTGAGCCTGGGAAAAGCAACTAGTGAGCCCGCGAACGCTAGACCGTGCTCTTCAACAAGAGCAGCTACCACAGTGAGACGCTTGCACACCACAGCTAGAGTGCTGCTAAGTCGCTCCAGTCGTGTCCGACTCTGTGCCACCCCATAGACGGCAGCCCACCAGGCCCCCTCATCCCTGGGATTCTCCAGGCAAGAACACTGGAGTGGGCTGCCATTTCCTTCTCCAATGCATGAAAGTGAAAAGTGAAAGGGAAGTCGCTCAGTCATGTCCGACTCTTAGCCACCCCATGGACTACAGCCTACCAGGCTCCTCCGTCCATGGGATTTTCCAGACAAGAGCACTGGAGTGGGGTGCCATTGCCTTCTCCAACAACTAGAGTAGACTCTGCTTTTTGCAACTAGAGAAAAGCCTGATCAGCAATGAAGATCCAGCACAGTTTGAAAAAAACGTCAGAAGAGGAGACCATTCATATGCAACATACCCCCAAATCAATACAGGGCTTCCCGTTCTTTGTAGGGTTCTCACTCAGCTGTTTCGTTGTTGTCATTGTTCTTTTTTTAAGAAAATTAATTCTCCAAAAGGCAAGATTTACTTAAGGAAAACTAATAAATTAGAATCATTCCTAATGTAACAACCAAAAGGCAATCTCCTATTAAATTAATTAGCCAAAAGCTATATGCTTGTTCTTGAAAACAAACAGAAACTGACTATTGCTAACTTCAGCAGAAAAGGAATTTGTTGGAAAGATAGAAGATAGGTTACAGATTGGATGGGAGGGCTAGACTCCAAGCTTGGAAATATGAGAGGAGCCAGAAAAAGTCAGGGAGCAGGAACCAGGCCAAAGTCCCACTGCAAAAAAGGTCTATTTGTGATATCTCAGTGGACATGACTGCCATTTTTGCCCTAGGCTGCTGCTAGAAGGACCTCCACGTGACAATTCAAAACTGCCCCTGTATAATAGCTTCACTAGCCTCAAATTGAAAGCACTGATCAGGAGCATCCAATTGGCTTTTCCCATAAGGGAATGGAGAGAGGAAGTGTCTGGCTCCATCACTTTCAATAATCACACAGTGTGGATTTCGTCAGAGTAGATACCAGGCCGCCACAAACAGGACACACTGTCTTCTGCTTCTGGTAATTTACTCAAGTGTTATTTTAAGGAAAATGTCGAATTTCAGCCAAGGATTTCAGAAGTGTTTGTGAGAGCAGCAAAGAAGTTTTGCCTAAGGGTCAGCCACTGGCTGACTCAAATAACAAACACCACCCATGTTTACCTTTGACTTTGATGCTTAGATCTTGAAACAATTCTTTGTCAAGATTGCCATTGCCTCCATGTGGCATTGTCTCCTTAGAAACCCTCAGCACTCTGAAGATATAGGTATATCATTTTATATACCCATTTTACATACGATATGACAGAATGTCAGAGAGGATAAAGCATTTTGCCTATAATCACAAACTATAGGCCTAATTGGGCTTCCCTGGTGGCTCAGAGGGTAAAGCATCTGCCTACAATGTGGGAGACCCGGGTTCGATCCCAGGGTCGGGAAGATCCCCTGGAGAAGGAAATGGCACCCCACTCCAGTACTCTTGCCTGGAAAATTCCATGGACTGAGAAGCCTGGTAGGCTACAGCCCATGGGGTCGCAAAGAGTCGGACACGACTGAGCAACTTCACAACTTCACTTCACATAGGCCTAATTGGTATTATGCAATATAAACAGATTTGTGTAATTAATTCTTCTACCCTATATACTTGAAGTAAAACATGATTAATAAAATTATTTTCAAATATATATTTCATCTATAGGGAACATTTCACATTTTTTCTTCATAGAATGAATAGTAGTGATCTGAAAATCTTTGATGGATGAATAGGAAATTTCTTCTCTACAATAAAAATTGAGCCCATTAATTATAAATCAGAAAGGATAATGCTATTCAAAGCTTCACATTTCACCTGGAAGGAATCTAATTAATGAGAGTGCTTTTTATAAATTAATTTCTGACCTATTTCCTTATAGAATTGAAATAACTCAAATGTGTTTGCTCTAGTTAGTTGTTATATTTGAGCTTGAAACTTTCATATTTGGGATTCTATGTACAGTGATAACACATGTAAGTCCAAATGAATTTTTTAATTAAAATACAGATGATGAGAAAAATAGCTTTGAGGAATGTATATTACCATCCTGCCAAACTCAATATTTCAGCTTAAATTCTCTACCAGTTCTAGTTGTTGAAGGGAGCTTTTTCACAAAACTAACGTGATTTTTGATTAAGGAATCCTTAGGGAACTGTTTCTTCATGAGGAGGTTCAAGGTGTTAAAGCCAACAAAAAGCTTCAGAAATCATGCAAAGCAATGTTTCCCGAATGTGTTAGCAGGACAACAACACCTCTGTACAGAGTTTCTATTTTATCCCTGTTAAGGTGAAGATAAAATTCCCTTTGAGGTAATTCTGAAGTTGGCAAAGTTTGTTCTCGGGTGCAAGGCCTGCTGGGACCTCAGCAGTAAGAAGAAGGTCTGACCTGACAAGACAGGGGCTCTAGGTGCAGGTAATGCTATAGTGCTCTCGGAGATGCTGTGGTTTAGCAAGCTTGAGAAGAATTCAGGGGCTCTTTCGTAGCTGGTCAGAGCACAGAGGGAGGGTTTCCAAATGATGTTCAATGTAGGAGCCAGAGAGGACACCTACCAACGTTCATTTTGCCGGTGAGTGGGGCCCAGCTTGCAGGATTCATCCGTGTGGGAGGCCAGTTTAATAGGAACTAATTAGAGTTGCATGGCAGTACTCACCACGGGGACTCAGGGTGAAGCCACAAGGAGAAAGGAGGACTGGGGTCTACACCCAAACCCAGGGAGACATTGAGGGTCTTAGAGAGTCTAACTGACTTTGAAGCCTTCCTTGTAGCCTTGAAGGTGTCCTTGAAGCAAAACTGGGATGTGTTCAGGGGAGCACCAGGAGACCTGGAGTCAAGGGGCTAAGAAAGCAGAGGCAGTCAAAGTCAGCTGAGGCAGACATCAGTCTCTGCTTTCTGTGCCCTTATATCAACTCAGGAGTGACCTGTCCCACGCTGTACACTCCCAAGTCCTTCTTATTTTCTTCACTTCCTATTTTCTTCACCTCCTCACCCATATCGAAATACTGATATGGTTTATTTTGATATGATTGCTGATATGATTGCAAAATACTGATTGGTATTTGTTTCAATAAGTAAATAAGTGAATGGTCTTAAGCATCTGAGGGACTTACCTCCCCAGAGCTCATTCTGAAGCTGTCCCACCTCTAACCTATGCTGCGAGAGTGGTCAAGGGCAAGATCTGCTGACCAGGGTCTCTGATGTGACCCTGCCACAAAGGACTTTGCCCCCAAGTAAGTGATTCCAACTAAGGTGTTTTCCTCTCTCAAGAACTGAAGTTGAGAGACATAGAGGTAAGGAGCCAATTGATGGGTCACTGAAAAGCCATGTTGGATCAGGCCAGGGAAGCCATTTGTGGACTTAGAGAGTTGAAGTTACAAAAGAGCAGAAATTAGAAGCAACGAGAAGGCAGCTGGTGGAGAACAGACAGGGCAGACGCTGAAGGAGTCCCATTTCCTTGTGGCTCTCCAGCGCCCAGCTCCAGAGTCCTGGCCTCTGACAGCTGTACTGGGGTCTTGTCCTTGGGTTTCTGCAAGATTCCTTCCCACGAATTTCTTCAACAGCCTTGGGGAAAAGAATGTTTCTTGTAACAACATTACCCTCAACCTACAACAAAACTACAGTGTGTTTAAATCGATGTATTAGCCAATCCCTGTATTTTCAGTATTTGTGTTTAATTACAATTAAGAGGGTTTATTTATTTGGCTGCATAGAGTCTTAGTTGTGGCACGTGGGAACTAGCTCCCTGACCAGGGATTGAACCCAGCCCCCCTGTAGTGGCAGCATAGAGTCTTAGGAACTCCCTGTTTTTGTTTTTGTTTTTAAGTGGGGCAGAGGAGGGGAACCACAAAATCATTTAGGCCTATTTTTAAGGCTGACCCTAAAAGTAAAACTGTCCCCCTCCTTTTTTTGGATGAATTATGGATATAAAGATCAGAAGACATCTTCCCTTTTCCTTGCAGCCAGCCTTCTCCCTCATCCTCTGAGCATGCTGCTGCGTGTGTAGGCATTTGCCACTGGCTGAGCTTGCCCGGGCCATCCACCCAGACCTGCAGAGCACCCTGTTCTGGCTCAGCACCTCCGCTGCTCACACCCACCTTTATCTTTCCCTACCACTTGCCCTTTCTGCCCTGTGTCCTAAGACCACCCCCACCCACCCCACAGTATGTTTTTGTGCTTTCTGATCCTTAATCTTTAGTGCCTAGTCAAATGCCTATCTTCAACTCTCTTATCTTCCTGGAGAATATTAGCCCAAACCTTATATATTATTAGACCTAGGTAAAAAGTTGTTGGTAACATAGCATTGCTGTAACAGTTTCTTTCCTTCATAGTGATGCATCTGAATGAAGAATCTCAGATTTATTTTGAAAACAGCCCTGCTGTGTTTCTATTTGCTAGGCAACATGCCAGAACTAGCAGCATTGGATGGTCATTGTTCACCTCTGGAGGCTTCTTCATCTCCAGCAGGAAATTAGGCCCTTCCTCTTGGGAGCTGCCATAGTATCCTACAGGCATCAAAATGTACTGCAGTGATTTGTTTTCATGTACATGTCCTTTAAGATTGCGCCCCTTCTTATGGCTTTCTTCTGGGTGGGGGGGGTCTTAGGAGAATTGAAAGTAAATTAATTTAAAAGCATGCAAAACATTTGCAATGTTGTGAGTATTCCATAAACATTAGCAGCTATTGTTACTATTACAATTATTATTAATTACAAAGTTTGCTTCCTTCCACCTAGGTTTCTGTCTGGGTATCTCTGTGGGTGATGTGCCATTCAAAAATAGGGAATTAAAAAGGAGGTGAAATTTGGGAGTTGGAGTAAAATAATGAGTTCTTTTAGGGACATTAGCTTCAGTGCTTGCGAAGAGACCCAAGTGTGAAGCAACTTAAAAACACACACTTCCTTTGCTGGAATAAATGCTGACTCTGAGAGAATGGTCATTCATTCATTCATTTGTTCAATGAACGAGTTCTTGGCCCTGATTTAACTCTAGCTGTTCAGTAACTTTAGGGGACAGGATCAAAGTAAATGTAATGTTTATTTTTAAATGTGTATACCATTAGCACCACTATGATTATTATAATACCAAAAAACTGAACAACACTGGTCAATTAAACATTTTCAAATTCTTTTCTTCAAATAATCAAATATTTATTTAGTACCTTCTAACATGGGGCTTTAAGGTCCTATATAAATCATCAGTGTTCACTGGGTAGCAATCACTTTTAGATTCATTACTCAAACATCCAAACTGACCATGAATGTTCTCTAAGGGCTTAAGATGCCTGATTTCTTGATTATCCCTTGACCGTAACCAGTCCTCAAGTTTCCTTAGTACACAGATGTCACACTAGTTATAAAAAAAAATCTCCCTAATCTGTTCCATAATTGTAAAACTGTAGAAGAAAATGAAGGAGAAGGAGTAAATGGGGGAGGTGGGAGAGAGAAAGAAGGAGGGAGGAGGAAGGAAAGAAGGAAAAGACAGACTGTTCTATGTTCACATCTTAAGCGGGGGGCACGGAAGGGAAATTGTTCTTTTCCCTTTCTTTTTTCTGAAAATAAGATAATGAATGGAGATTATTAAAAAAAAAAAAAAGATTCAAGAACAGTCTGCATCCTCTGGCCCTATCAGAGAAAATTGTCCTGCCAGTGACTAAGTGGTAAGAATTAATAACAAGGCATTTGATGCACCCTTTCTTTCCTGATGGGCTACTGTAAATCCTTGGTATTTACTAACATTTCTCTATCTTCTTAAGCAACACTTTCATATCACCACCATTCTTATTTTCTCCCTCAGGGTTCTATCCTGATTACCTCACTTTTGAAACATCTCGGTGCATTTTACTCCAAAAGATTTTGACTGGAAAAGTTATTATGGTCAAAATCATGCTCCCATTTCTAGATTAGTAAAAAGCTCAAATTAAAGGAAATCGCTCATGTCTCTAACCAGTCAGGTTCTCTTAAGAGCTATTCCCTGAGATGTCACTATGGAAACCACAGGTTGTATCAGGAGGTCGTGCCAGTGACTCAGCAGGTGGTGCTTGCCTTCAAGTCAATAGTACGTAGTGCCCTGACAAGATGCCAGACAGACAGCATACCATGGGTGTTGCATTTTTTAGCTGGTTTATACTCTGATGTTCACTGGGCTCAGATGCAACCAGATTTCAGATCAGCCAAAACACAAGCAGGACGAAAAACCAACAAAGAGAAAGACCCGAATCAAGTGGTGAGCAAGAATGGGGAAAAAAAGTTAAGCAAGCTACCATTCTACTCAGTTTTGTAAATCGCTTGAAAGTTGGCCTCAGTGATTGAAGCTGGTTACTCCAGGAAGGCAGTAAGGAAGGATGTGCTTTCATGTTAGGCTCTTTCCTGCCTGGAATCTTTTTTTTTTTCTTAATGAATTATAAACTGTTAAACATTTGCAGTTTTGAATTTTGATTAAAAAAAAAAAAGAAGAAGAATCTGGGCTTCCCTGGTGAAGAATCTGCCTGCCAATGCGGGAGACACAGGTTCAGTTCCTGATTCAAGAAGATCCCACATGTCTCAGAGCAACTAAGCCTGTGCCACAACTGCTGAGCTTTCCCTAGAGCCAGGGAACCGCACCTGCCGAAGCCTGCGCACCGAGTCTGTGCTGCGCAGCAAGAGAAGCCACGGCAGTGAGCGGCCCAAGCACCACCACCGGGGCTAGAGAGCGGCCCCCAGGTCACCACAACTAGAGGAAAGCCTACGCAGCAACGAAGACCCAGTACAGCCACAGGTAAATAAACAGAATTATATCTATATATGTAAAGTGAGGATCTCCATTGGAATTTCTGCAGCAGCTTGGCTAAATATGACTGAAGCAGAGTCTCTTGACAGTGGCACTATTGACATGTTGGACTAGATGATTCTTCCTCATGGTGATGCTGCTTTATGCAGTGTAGGATATTAGCAGCTTCCCTCTCAGGCCTCTACTCACCAGATGCCAGTGACAATGTTACCAAGCCCCAGCTCCCTCTGCTCGCCACCTGACAGGCCAGTAAAGTGGGAGATGAGTTGTTGGAGTAAGGAATAACAACTTTAATCGGAAAATTAGCAGATGGAGAAGATGACAGACTAGTAGTTCAAACAACTGTCTTCGCGCGAGTCTGAATTTCTGTTACTTTTATACAGATGAAGGGGAGGGGGAGGGGCCCACTGCCGTTCCAACCAATGGCTGAACAGGACCACTAACGGTTGCTGGTTGACAGTTGCTCCCAACGGTCACTTGCTTGGGGGAGGGGCCCACTGCCACACAGACCAATGGCTGAGGGAGACTGCTTCCCTCTGCCCTGGGCACCTGCTACTATTACAACCTTCTACCCCTACCCGGTTGGTTGTAACAGTAAAAAATGTTTCCAGACATTCTCAAATGTCCCCAGGGCAACAAAACTGCCCCTAGTTGAGAACCACAGGACAAGCCATTAAAAAGTCTTGCTCCCAGCTGATTGGGAGCTGTGAATCCAGACTCTCCTTTAACATTTTTGAGGAAAAAAAAGTAAGTTTTGTAGATTTGATACACAGAGTACCTGATGAACTATGGACGGAGGTTCATGACATTGTACAGAAGACAAGGATCAAGACCATCCCCATGGAAAAGAAATGCAAAAAAGCAAAATGGCTGTCTGAGGAGGCCTTACAAACAGCTGTGAAAAGAAGAGAAGCAAAAAGCAAAGGAGAAAAGGAAAGATCTAAGCATCTGAATGCAGAGTTCCAAAGAATAGCAAGGAGAGATAAGAAAGCCTTCCTCAGCGACTAATGCAAAGAAATAGAGGAAAACAAAAGAATGGGAAAGACTAGATATCTCTTCAAGAAAATTAGAGATACCAAGGGAACATTTTATGCAAAGATGGGCTCAATAAAGGACAGAAATGGTATGGACCTAACAGAAGCAGAAGAGAGAACTGTACAAAAAAGAGCTTCATTACCCAGATAATCACAATGGTGTGATCACTCACCTAGAGCCAAACATCCTGGAATGTGAAGTCAAGTGGGCCTTAGAAAGCATCATTATGAACAAAGCTAGTAGAGGTGATGGAA